>PVIW01003622.1:0-26864 GCA_004026585.1 Noctilio leporinus | reverse complement strand
AGGTTCGGGGGAGGGGGGAGGCAGAGGCAAGAAAGGGGAGCAGCTTAGACAAGAACCTAGTATGGGGGAACCATGGACATGGACAACAGGTGGGATTGACTTTGGGGGGAATGGGTGGGTGGGGAGGGGGACAGAGGGGAGCAAAAAGGGGATGGATGTAATACAACAACAATAAATTTTTAAAGTAAAAAAAAAGAAAAGAAAAAATTAAAATAAATAAACCCATTGCCTTGACTAACACAAGCCTTAGTGATAACCCTTTAAGACATCAGAATGATTTAGTAAGAAAACATTTTTTAAATGTCTTACTATGTGCCAAGCACTAGGCCAAATATAATGCAAGTTTCCCTCCTAAAACAAAATGCCATTCCCTATTCAAGTTTAGAACAGTGGTTCTCAAAGAGTGAGGAGTGGGAAGGTGAGACATTTCTAACTAACGTAACTAGAGATGCTACTGGCATCTACGGTGTAAAGGCCAGGGGTACTGCTGACCCACCTACAATCACAGGCCAGCTCCTCACAGTGTTGAAATAGTAGTGCCAAAGTTGAGAAACCCTAGTTTACAGGAACAGATGCTGTCCCTGGGAAGGATGTTAATTGCTTTCCTGTCAGGATGAAAATAAGTTTTTCCTTGTGGGTGATAGAATAATCACAAAAGCCCTGTGAATTCAGCAGGAAAGTCTTATTAACTAACATGTTATTTGGCTACCCTAAGGAGGAGGCTGGGAGTTTGCCCAGGGAGTGAGAGCCCTATATCATGGGAAGAGGAGCGTGGACTCTGCTTCTTTCACTCCTGTATTGAGAAAGCTAAAAGACACTGACAAAAGGAATAGCCTCACACTCCTACTTCTGATGCTATTGTTTCTCCTGTTCCATCTCTCCTTTTGTGGAAAGATACAGTTTATTAATCCTGCTAACTGTGAAAGAAGGAAAAAACTAATTAACTTTTCACTGCTATCAATAAACTGCTATAAATTTAACTTCCTTCAATCATCAGCTAACTTGGTTTCATAAAATGGCTCCACCACAAATATACCAAAACAGTTCTTTCTGTCTGAGTCATCCTTTCGAAATCAACCACAAAGGACTCTAGTATAGATGGAAATTGGTTTCATCAGAGATAATATATGCAATCCACATTATATTTTTATCATAAACCATCGTAACATTTTAATTTTAAACATTTTTTCCCCTCAACACTCCTTTGAGCCAACTCACTTGCCCACTAAAGCAGATGTGTTCAAAAGATGAATGTAAACATCTGTTTTATTAAGGTCTGTTTTATCCTTTGTTTTTGTTTTGCTGCTTTTTATTTTTTTAAGGGCAGAAATTTTGTGTTTATTAGGTAGAAAGCAAAAAGCTGTGTGCAATGTAAATAATGAAAGAAAAACAATGTGTTATGTTGAGGGAGCAATTTGATCAAAAATTGACTTCCTGGTTTTCCTTCTTTAGGTGAAACAGACTATTATATTTTATATTGTAGAAAGTCTTCTCAGGAGGAAGACTTGATATAAAAATAATTGTAGTCCACTGGCCTTTGAAGAACAAATGATAAGAATGTTGTATCAGTCAAATTGATGAGACTATTTCAAATTAATGTATATTTTATGGCTAACTTTTCATGTGTTCCCACAGCACAGAGAAAAACACTATTCCAGACTATATTTCTTTAAGAAAGATTTTTAACTTGGGAAGATTCCTACTGCTAGAGCAACAGGCTTAATTTTCAAGGCTCAAGTACAGATCCAAAGTTACTGATAGATACTATATGTAGAAAACAGCCTCATTAGCTTAGAAAGATTTTCTCTAACGTTTTTTCTGTTTCAGGTAGAATTAATGGTGTTTATTTCAGGTCCTTTGTGTTAGATCACTTTGGGATAGAACTGAATGCCAGGGCTGGGGGAAGAGTCTGAGTACCTAACTTAATTGCGTGCCCTCGCCTGGGCCCAGGAATTGAGGTATTAGAATGAACTTGATTGATGTACATAACCATTTCCAGTCCCCAGGTCAGTATCTTCAGGAATCAGTGGTGAAGAATTCTCTATTTTATCTAGATTTTAAAACATAGAGGATATATGAGGTCTGTCCTCGAAGTATCGGCCATGCAAACGACTTTTAATTAGATCGACTGGCTCGATACTTTCGGGACAGACCTTGTTACAGAGAGGGGGAGAGAGAGAGAGAGAGAGAGAGAGAGAGAGCGAGCGAGCTAGAGCCACTGCCTAGCTACTGGGCTTTGTTAAAGATTATACACTATTATGAAGAGCATTAATCTTTCTTCAGAATACAGAGATTCTAATGGCTTCTTTACAACAGTCACCTCTAAACATGTATTAGAACTGCAATGAAAGGTTTAAGGAGAAAAAGCTATCATGGCACATTTTGTTTTAGCTTAAGAGAATTCCAGTTATATGTAAATTGATTATATGCCATTTTAAATTTCAGAATACTTGAAATTGGGTTATTTTAACCAATTGGTTATAACCAATAGTATTCAAGTGTTTTACTGTAGGTTTTCAATTATTATAGAAATAGAATCCAAGTTGGAATGTGTTCCTGTGATTGAAACTTTGATATAACTGATAAAATATCCCAAGATCGGAACCTAAGCAGAATAAATATAATTACAATACATTGTTTTTCTTGTCTAATTTGGCCAGGGGCTCTAGAAAGTACAGAAGGGTGGGAATATGCCATCCCTGTTCTAATTCCTTGTCTAAGGCTAAAATAGTTTCTTTTGCTATAGAGGCAATAGGACTAAATCTATAGTGCTATGTGCACATTACTCATAAATTTTTATTTTAGGACCATATAGTCTCATCATGTATTTCCAGCTCCAAAATTCTCTTCAGCCTACTTTAGTCCCTTAATTTGTAGAGATGAGGAAACAGATTGCTTTGTTCAGAGAGAGTTAGAACTAGAACATGAGGTGGTACTTGCTGGCCATGAAATATGCTGATATCAGCCAACTATGAGCATTCCCCTGATCACTTTCAGGTTTCAGCCATATCTATGTACTTACTAATATTATTTAATACTATTCAAATTGAATTTAAATAAGTAAGCTTTTTTATTTTATTTTTTTTTTAAATAAGCTTTTTTAAAGGAACTTATTCACAACTAAAAATGGAAAACCATCACTTCCTAAAAATAGAAAGTTCTAAATAGGAATCCAAATCTAGACTAAGCAGTATTGTTAAAATTTAAGTTTAATTCTTATTAAAATTTATTTGGGAAGATAAGAGGATTTTATAGTGTATTTGAGTGAAAGTAATTTTTCTTAAAATAGTTCTTAAGCATGTTTTCCTTCTTTTAAGTACATTAATTTAGTAAGCATTTTTTAATTCACTAACAACAAAAGCTGGTATGTTGTCTGAATTGCTAACCATGTTTATCACTTAAAAGGGATAAAAAAGGGTCAAACCTGGCTAAGCCTTCTCTTTCACTTGTTAATCATTGGGCTTCAAATACTGTGCTGCTTTCTCTGAAAGTACAACTGTATACAGGCCATATTCTACTGTACATAGGAAAAACAAGAAGACATTTTTCATTCATGTGTTTCCTCTGAAACCTATTGCTGGGTTGGCATAAGAGTTTTGTTGTGAAACCTTTGTAACCAGCCTTATAGGAAGACCAGAGAGAAAAATAGATATAGAAAATACCTAGCCCAGTTAAACTGCTAATGAAATAGATGTGAGAGTATTGTTGGATTGTTATTGTGGTGATTTTTCTGAAAAATCACTTACTAGATGTGTCAGGCTTTTTAAGATTTTATTTATTATTTTCAGAGAAAGGGGAAGGGAGAGAGAAGACATCAATGTTTGGTTGCCTTTCACCTGCCTCCAGCTACGGACCTGGCTGGAGACCTGGCTTGCAACCTGGTTATGTGCCCTGGCTGGGAATCAAACCAGCGACCTTTGGGTTCACAGGCTGGTGCCTTATCCACTGTGCCACCAGGGAGGGCTTAGGCTTTTGTTTTTATACTTGTGTCAAATTTATATTTTTTAATGAAACTTTAACATTGATGTGAAAAAGAAACATGCAAGGTCTGTCCCAAAAGTATCAGCTATGCGAACTTAATTGTATTGATATTGGCTTGATGCTTTTGGGACAGATCTTTCGTAGATCAGCTGCCTCCCATTCTCACCCTGACCAAGAATCGAACTTGCAACCTAGGTATTGTCCTGACAGAGAATCTCACAACCATCTGGAGTGTACAGATGATAACACTCCAACCAACTGAGCTACCTGGCCAGGGCTTAATTAAATTTTATTTTGAGATGATTGTAGATTCACATGCAGTTCAAGAAATACAGAGATTTCTGTGTACCCTTTACCCTACTTACTCCAATGGTAATATCTTATAAAACCATAGGAAAATATTACAACCAGCATATTTTGTAAGATACAGAACATTTCCTTCATCTCAGGAATCTTTCCTATTGCCCTTTGTAGCCACACCCACTTAGCTCTATTCCTGCCCCCTCCTTAACTCCTGACAACCAGTAATCTGTTTTTCATTTCTATAATTTTGTCATTTCAAGAACACTGTCTTTGGAAGTTATTAGCTTTTTTACACAGTGTAATTCTCTATAGAGATTTCATCCATGTTGTCTCATCTAACAGTAGTTCCTTTTTATTGCTCTAACATTTGTGTATAAGTATTGTATGATAGGTTTTCATTTCTCTAGGATAAATGCCCAGGAGTGCAATATATAATTGTCTTAACTATTTCCTTTGCATGCATTGGAACCACATCAGATAGTGTTAATACAATTTTTGCTTTGACCTTCAGATATAATGTAGAAAATTCAAGAAAAGTTTATTGTACTTACCATATTTTCACTGGCCATATCATTCCTTTCTGATGTTCCAAGGGTCTTTTATCATTCATTTTCTGCTTAGAGAATTTCTTCTGGTCATCCTATTAGAGTTGATCTACTCGTGACAAATTCTCCTTATTTTCCCTCATCCGAGAATGTCTTGATTTCCCCTCCATTTCTGCTGGCTCTAAGATTCTGGGTTGACAGTTTCTTTCAGCACCTGAAAAAAAATATGCCACTTTCTTCTGTCTTGTCCAGTTTTTGGTGAGAAAACCACTGTTATTCTAATTGCTTTTCCCTGCAGGCAAGGTATAGCGTCTCTCTGGCTTCTTTCAAGGTATTTTCTTTGCCCTAAGTTTTAAGAAGTTTCATTACGATATGTCTTAGCATGGATTTCTTCAGATTTATCTGTGGGGTTTTGTTCAGCTTCTTGAATCTGGTCCTTGCAGATTTGGTAAGTTTTCAGTCATCATTTCTTTTAGTACTTTTTCAGTTTCACTCTGTCTCTCCTCTTTCTGGTTCCAGTGATACAATACAAATGTTAGGTCTGCTGTAGTCCCACAGGTCCATGAGACTATTTTGTTTTGTTTTGCTTTGTTTTTTGTCTTTCACTTTTATCATCCATTCTCTCTCTGTTCAGATTCTTTACTATGTCCCTTCCATTCTGCTGTTGAGACTATCCAGTGACCTTTTCTTTGCCGAGGCTTTTTTTCCCATTTGTCATCTTGATAATCTTTTTGCATGGTTTTAAATATTTCTAGTTCTTTAGATCATGAGTAATTTTCTGTTGAAACCTGGATGTTTTCGTATTATGTTCTGAGACTGAAGATTTTAACTACACCTTCTGTTTCCACTGACTTTTCTTGACATTACTTTGGCAAGGGAATAGGAAGTGCCTCCTTTTCACTGACAGGTGGACATAGAAGTTCAAATTCCCTACTCAGTCTCCATTCACCACCACCACCACCCCCGCCCCCAGGGAAGAAGATTTTTGTTACTACCACTGGGTGTGAGGGTGGAAGTCCAGGCTCCCCTATGTGGTCTTCCCTGGCACTGCTAGGGTAAAGGTTGGGGTCATATTATCAACTAGGAGGAGGGTGGAAGTCCTGGCTCCCTACTTGGCCTGCTCTGACACTATCCTGGGTAGGAGGTTGGGCCTTCTCATTATGACCTCATGAGGTCAAAGTCAAGGTCCCCACTCTGCTCTTACTGTGGTGGGTGGAGGTAGAATCACAGTGTTTTCTGTGGTGTTTGATCGCAGTGGGGCAGTTATTGTCAAAAGTTTTCTGTCTTACTAAGTCCGCTCCTTTCTTGTTCCTTTGAATAGAGAGACTAGGCTTTCATTGTTGTTGGGTTTTGGTTTTATTTTGTTTTTTTAATCTGCCAGTTGGCATTTCAGGTTGCTGTAGTTGTCAGCTCCAAATCTGTTATATTAGACAAAAAGAAAACCCAGGAAACTTACTATTGTGTCATTCCTTGGGCCCCAAGATTCCTGCTAGCTGGTCAGCCTTCTCTCTACTTTTCAGTCTTATGTTTTATATATAATATCCAAGGTTTCTAGTTGTACTTACTGGAAAAAATAGGGGGAAAAATGTCTACGCCATTTCCTGGAAGTGGAAGTCCCCAAGTTTACATTTTAATTTATTTAAATAGTTGTATCAAATATATAACCATTATGGGGGAAATATTTCATATTTTGTATATTATATGATAACTTGCATAATTTTGTGTGCACTAGATCAGCTAGAAAATGATATCTTTACTTAAACTGAAATTTATTGTTCACATTACTAATGAATTAACTTTTCCCCTCTAGGAAATAATGCAAAAGGTGTCCCAAGGCTCCTGACCAGTGAACAAAGATTTGAGAAAAACAGCCAAGCTCATGTTTTCTCCTGATCAAGAAAATCATCCATCCAAAGCACCAGTAAAATATGGTGAACTCATTGTCTTAGGGTAAGGTTTCTCTACCTGATGGCATAAAATTGAATACTATATAGTCATTTTGACATCTAGGTTTAAAGTATTTTTATGTACATAATTTATATCTTACCTATTTCCAGAAAGGAATTAAAGCTACCAGGTAATATTTCCAAATCAGGAAACTTTTAATTCTCCTTTTTATGCTATTGCTCAAATACTGCATAAACTTTGCCTCACGCTCACCCCCAGAAAAGAAAGAGCTTCTTAAAGATTAAATGAAAATACATTGTCTAGAGTCAAATAATTGTCTTAACTATTTGTTTTAGAAAATTTGCCTCTGCTGACTTTATATTTTTGTGAAGTGTTAGTATAATTTTTTTATTTGACATTTTTGGAGTAAACTCTTTTTTCTTCCCTGTTGGCCACTGAAGTAGGCCATTTTTAAATTTTATTTTACTCCAACCTCAAAACTGTCCCTATTCCCTGCCTCATTTTCCTCCCAGATTGGCCATGATTTGGGGATGGGAGGGGGAAACAGTACATGAGGAGTGATTATTAAAGAATGAGAGGGGGAAAAAAAAGCCTGACAACACCTAGATCCAAATTCTAGCTTTGCCAGTGTCACATATGTGACCTTTAGAAAATATCGTAATTTCTCTGAGTCTGAGGAACTTCATTCCTCTGAGGAATAACTTAATTGTAATTTGCAATAAGTGGAGAGTGATACCATCTCAGAGAGTTTTTTATGAGGATGGATTAAGTAAGGTGATGTGCGTGATAGGACCCAAGAGTGCCTACCTATACAATAAAGATCCAGGTATTTTGTTTTGAACTTTCTTCCTAGTAAAGTCTTTGCTTTACCTTCTGTTATCATGGAAAAATAGTCATAATATTTGAACAACAAAAGTATGTGGAACTGCTACTTAGCTGGCATCTTAGCTGGGCTGGTTTTGCCAGCATAATGTGCATTGAGACATAACAAACAAGTCTAAAATTCTTTATTTCAAAAGTTCAGCTATTTAAAGTTTTTGGTTCACAATTAAAGGAGATTCTATTTTTAAAAATGTATATTGTACTTTTAAAGGTTAGAGTAGCACATACAAATATTCACCTTTAGGGAAAAAAATAGAATTACTCATAAGGAGTCAGATTTGCCACTAATCAGCTCTTGCTTATCTTAAGTAAAAGGGAAGAAAAATATAGATAACTCAAAGTAAACAATGAAAAAAAAAAAAGCATGACAAACACCAGGATCCGAATTATAACTTTGTATATAATCCACAAGTTACTTCTCTGTGACTTAGAATGTGACCAGAAGGAATCTCATTTTGTTCGATACCCAGGCAGCTGGGGCTCAGCAATTGCTAAAAAGAATTCTAGATTCTTACAATGTACTAATAGAAGGTTAATTGGAGATTGATTCTACAGGGCAAAGTAACACATCTGTTGGAATCGTGTGGTTCTTAAAAGAGATCACCTAAACCATTTTTCCCCCCATCAGGTATAATGGGTCTCTCCCAAATGGCGATAGAGGAAGAAGGAAAAGTAGATTTGCTTTATTTAAAAGACCCAAAGCGAATGGGGTGAAGCCCAGCACTGTGCATATTGCTTGTACTCCTCAGGCTGCAAAGGTAAAAAACCAACAAAAACCCTGTACTTTAACTTGGAGAAGTTGAAAGACTTGTGCATGTTTATATTCTCTAGCATTCCCTTCACGTTCTGTGCCAGAATGTGTTTGGGTGGGTGGTTTTGGAAGGGCTACCTTGTGGAAGGGCATCAGACTTTCTTTGATGGCAGATAAGGATCAGTGGGTGGAAATTAAAAGGAAACATTCTCCTTTGTTATTAAAAAGAGTGGGTTGGGTCTGGGTCTTTATCTGGTGTTTAGAATTGTGCAGCTGTCTGCCCTGAGAATTAGGGCATTCATGCTCTTACTATAGGGCCTTACCTAGGTTTGGCAAGGAATGTGGAGTATAAGGAGTGTGGTGTAAAAATAAAGGACATCCATAGAGTCTTTGAGAAAGACCCTTAATTTTAAAAAGTTACTACACCCAAACATTGTATGGGGTACTAGAAGCATGTTTGGGTATAGTAACTTTTTTAACTAAGGGTCTTTCTCAAAGATTCTATGAATGCTCTTTATTTTTATATTTTGTTTTATGGCCCTCAGAGCTTTTAGCATAATGCCTTTAAAAAAATTTAAAAAAAAAAAAGGACACCTTCGTAGTTATTAAGTTGAATCAAAGCTATGAAGAAGCAAGTAAATACTTAGCTGTATCTGCAGTATAACCTCTTAATCTCCCTGCCTAATGCTTTTAGCCCCTTTTTTATTCCTACCCAAAATCTCCAGAACATGAAACACCATTTCAGGACACTTGGACTTTTCCTAGATTGATAGGCAATTAGGGGGCATTTTATTTTATTTGATACTTTATTTTTTTAGAGGGAGAGAAACACTGATTGGCGGCCTCTCACATGCCCCCAACTGGGGACCCGGCCTGCAACCCAGGCGTGTACTCTGACCAGGGATCCAACCTTTCAGTCCATAGGCTGGGGCTCAGTCCACCGGGCCACATCAGCCAGGGCCGGGGGGAATTTTACATCTTTGCACTCCCTGTGAATTCCTATAGTTCCAGTTGTATAACACGTTCCGAATTTGATACTGTGATGAGTGATAAAATTTTTTACAAAGAGTTCCTTGACTTATGGAAGTACATGTTATCTTTAGCAGGATGTACATTAATATACCATCTGAGGTATATTTTTGAAAAGTTAAATGAGACAGAGAAATTGGTATATGATGCCTTGTTTTAAGTCTTAATTTCAGTCCCTGAAGTTAGTTGGATTTCTGGCATGCTTTTTTATTCAATAGGGTGTCTAAAACAGTCACCATGCCCTGACTAGGCCTCCGCTATTCCTGTTTGAGAGCCAGTTTCTTTTTACTCCTTTGAAGGGAACGAATGTGCTAAGAAGGTGGTGGAAGTGAATAGCTTATTGATCCAATCACAGGAGCTTCTTTCCAGTATTTTCTCCGCAGGAGTGCTTTGGCAGTTTGGGTGTTCCGGTTATTATTTGTGCAGGATTGTCTCACTGCAGGATAATGCCTTTTAAGCCCTCAAGTCATCGTGGTAGCCAAAATGTAGACCTACATATTGCCAGATGCCTCTTATATAGCTAATATGGCCTCTGGTTGAGAATCATTATCATTGGGAAAATATTTCTAATCCCTATCTCTGTAATATTCTATTCTGTTTTGTTCTTTGCATTTTCACTGTCACATTCCCAGTGTTTTCACTGTTAGCTTCTTTTCATCTTTATTAGACAACAGGAATTTTTTAGATCAAAGATTAGCTCTTTCTCTTTCTATTTTGGAGGAATGTAGTATGAGGTCATGAAGGAAACTGTTTAGTCTAGCAGTCATCTGGGATGAATGGTTAAACCCTGCCTTCCAGTTCAATGAGAACTTAACTTGACATAGTTCTCGCTTTGAATCTAAAAGTAGATTTAATCGCTTAAAAAGCGGGTGGGGGGAGGTTATAATCTAAAAGTACACAAAAGCATCCGTTTTTAAATCTCATTAGACATTAAGAATTAACTTCCAAAATACTGAGCAATTATTTGACTGAAAAGTCAGTTCCTTAATGCTGAGTTAAAGTAATTTGTAAGTTTTAAAACCTATAAAAAAACAATTATACGACACTTATGAATAATGTATGTGTAGTTAAAAAAAGAATATGCATAGGAATGATCTATATGCTGCATTCTTGAGGTTGGATACCTCTATGTAGAAAGGGGGGGGTGTAGGGAGGGACATGAAAACAGTCTTGATTGTATCTGTAGAGCTTAATTTCTTTTTAAAGATCAGAAGCAAAAATGACATTATTGAACTTTGATAAAGCTGCATAGTTAGTACCCAGATACTTGTTTATTTGTAGAGTATATGAAAATTTTACAGTCTTATTTAATCTTAAAGCCATTATTTTAAGGCTTTATTATTATAGATTATGTACAAATTGAGACCAAGTAAAAATTTTAAATGCCAAAGCTCTAATTAAGAAACATTTTTTTCATTTAGTCTTCCTGTGTATAATCATTGTTTTGTGCCTTTGTGTCTGTTTTCCTTTTACGCAACCTGTTTCCACTTCCTTTGTCTGGGTTTTCCCCCCAGTCCAGTATTATCTTCAACATATATATATACATAGAGAGAGGGTGGGGGGGAGACAGAATGCCTGAAAACAAAACTGAAAAGTTCTTTTTAGTAATGTTCTTAGTTTGGAATAACTCAGAAGTACGGTTGTAAGCATTATCTCCATTTCCTTTGGTAATATTTAGTCATTCTATGAATTTTCCTGTATAGAGCCTAGCAAATGGCAAATATTTGTCATCTGTAGTCACAGAATAGTTAGAAAAAGCAGTTAACTCTGTTTATTGATTAACATTTAACTCTTAGACTTACTTTAAAAATAAGATTCCCCTTACCTTGCAAGATTTTGTATTTTCTTACCAAAGCAATACTAAGCACTGTTTTCAGATTCTACATGCAATTTGGTTTTGATTACTTTATGACTTAAAATACTTAAAAGGCAGACCCAAATGTTACTGTTTTTATACACTGAAAATATGTTCTTACTCTATAACCACTTTAACGTATTTTTCAACACCCCTTCAACCTAAGAAACTGCTGTCACAGCTGAGGTTATGCAAGAGTTATTAATCTCTAATCTAAATTTCAGGGGGAGGGGAATACATCATGTATGTGAGAGATTATTGTTGTTGTTTTTTTAAATCTGATTTAATTGACCTGTCAACTCGTTTTTGCTATTAATCTTTTCTTTCTTAGGCAATAAGCAACAAGGACCAGCACAGCATATCATACACTTTATCTCGGGCCCAGACAGTGGTGGTTGAATATACTCATGACAGCAACACTGATATGTTTCAGGTATTATAATATGTGAAATGTTTTTTGGTAAAAAAAAAAAAAAAACATTAAAACCTATTGTCAGTGACTTTCACTCTATTCAAATTAAGAATTATCATTTTAATGTATTTTATTGAATATATATTTTCTAAACCGCATATATAAAAGTTAGTATACCATAGTTGAGATATGGTCTCTGAAATCAGGACTTCTTTAAGGATGGCTTAGCCACTATATGCCTCAGTTTCCTCCTCTAAAGTACAGTTAATAAAGTTTCCCTCATAGGACTATTAGGAGGCTTAAATAGTTTAGTACATGTGGAATGCTCAGAGGTATGCGAGGCAGGTGGTAAACACTTAGCTGTTGTTAATGATATAGCTACAATAGTAGTTCTGTTTGCTATTATTATCCCAAAAAAGGAACCAGGAAATATTCTACACACATGTATGACCTTTATTTGCCACCACTTTCCCACCTTCCTCTGCAGACAAAAGTACAGGCAATTGTGTGTCTAACATACATGTGAAGTCGGACTTGTTTCTCAGCACTTTGGTCAATAAAAGTTTTTTTTCCTTCATTCTTTTATACCAATCCATGGCATAAAAGAATGTTTTTATAAACTGATACAACAGCCAAACTCAAAGATGTATAAACAAAATTAATAATATTTTCTCCCTTAATGTTGGGTTTTGCAAAGGCCTGGGGTTTTCTGACAAAAATGTAAGCACCTGATAATGTTGTTTTTACTATTATTATCCCAATGACTTTTTAATTCTTTATTTTATAAGATTAAATGAATGTGAAAATGCCTGGAGATATCTTTAACTATCACCAATAACAAAATATTTCTTTGAAGTCAGTCAGTCCCTCCAGCCGATTTAATGGAGTTTCTAAAATAACATCTCTAATATTAGAATATGGATGTTGCTTTTACCAAAACTTAAAAATAAGTAACAGCCTCAATGAAGATGAAGGTTTGGGTCTTAACAAGAATCAAACACAAGCTTTAGCATGATTTTCCATGTTTTATTATTACTGACAGCCACTTAAAATGAATGCACTTAAATAGCTTTTTAAAAATCAAAATGCTACAACTGCTGGGGCAAGTCTGATAAAAACTCTCATAAGAGAACCCCCGTCGCAAGGTCCAACCACCATGCAATTTCCAAAGCAGTCTCTTCACCTGCAGCCCTGACTGAGGCAGTACCTGGAGGGCTTCTTGAACTTTTTGCCCCTCCAATCATGCCCTCTGACCCCTGTGCTGTCCTGAGGAACCTGCCGTCTCACCCATGTTCCACCTCTGTTAATTACTGCCTTCAGACCCAGGACCCTCACTCCTTGCCCGGCCTCCAGGATCCTGAGGCAGCTCCATCCAGGCCCATCCTTGGCTTAATGTGGCTCACTCTCCTTTCACATGGAATTTCCCAGTTATAAAATGAATAAAAATCAATGATTTCAAAACAAAAGCAAAATGCTACCTACACATTTGCTCACAGACTAGAATTTTAGTTTCAGAAGTTACTTTGTTTCAGAAGTTAACCCTTATCATTTGTTGATAAAGTTATTGAAGCCTTGTGAGCAGAAGATTACAAAGCTAGTTGGGGGTCAAAATTGTGATTTAGCCAGGCATCCTGAATTATAGAGCAGTGCCTTTACCATCTTATGAAGGTTTTTAAATAAATTGCAACCTTTTTGGTTTTGTCTTTTTCATAAAGGAATGGAGAGTTTTCCCCAATAATAGTAAACTGAATTGATCATATCCTTTCTACAAGCATTATACCTGTGAAAGATACAAACATTTCTACATCAAAAACCTGAAATAGTCCTGGCTGGTGGCACAGTGGATAAGGCACCGGCCTGTGAACCCAAAGGTCACTGGTTGGATTCCCAAAAGGGCAACATAACCAGGTTGCAAGCCAGGTCTGTGGCTGGAGGCAGGTGAAAGGGAACATTGATGTTTCTCTCCCTCCCTGCCTCTCCCTTCCCCTCTCTCTGAAAAATAATAAATAAAATCTTTAAAAAAAAAAAAAAAACTGAAATACAGCAGAAACTACCCCAATAAGTTAGCCAGTTTTTGAGGAGCTTGTTTTGTAAGCATTCAAGGATTGCTTACCTTCTAAACTGAACAAGAACATTTATTGTTCAAGACATCACATATTCAGATTCCAATTCAGTGCATTGCATGACACCATAAAGTAAATAAAGGAGACATTACAAGTTGATTACATATGTAGGCATTCTAAATGTGTGAAGTACAATCTTCTAATGGGGTTGAAGAAGGGTGAGGAAATACTTACGGCAGTGCCTTTTTATTTGGGTGGATTTTCTTTTTATCAAGTTGAGTAGGATTTTGCCAATCCAAACAGGAGAAAAGCATTCTGACAAAAGAGATGACAAAGGAAAACACAGTATGATAGAAGATTAATGAATAAGCTGCTTGCAGCTAGAATCTGCTGCTGCTGCTGCTGCTGCTGCTGCTGCTTCCTCTCTCTCCCTCCCTCCCTCTCTCTCTCTCCCTTTCTCTCTCTCTCTCTCTCTCTTCCTCCCTCCCTCCCTCTCTCTCTCTCTCTCTCTCTCTCTCTCTCTCTCTCTCTCTCTCTCTCTCTCTCTCTCTCAATGTATGGTTGCCTTTCACCTGCCTGGTTATGTGCGACCTTTGGGTTCGCAGGCTGGCACCTTATCCACTGTACCACCAGCCAGGGTAGAATATGGTACATGGGAGGCCAGTTGTGGCATCAGTTTCTAATTATCAGAAATAAGGAACTGGTAAGTTTAGATAGGTTGTAAGGAACCACTGAAGTTTTTAATGGGGTGTGAGAGAATGACATGATAAGATCTCTGTTTTTAAAACTAATAATAACAATTAGCAAGGAGGTGGAATTACTAAAGTTTATCTTAACACATTTAAATTTTGGCATCTAAGTACAATCATGTAGGTTTTCTCTTTATTGATATTGAAGATTTCTTCCTTCTTACCTGTCATTACCAATATTGCTTTTGTCGTATCAAGACTTCTTCTCCAAGGCCCAGAGCAAATATCAGATCTTCTGCAACAATATCTCTTCCCAAATAAAGGCTGCTTTTGAATATTACTTCTCATTCCAATCCTTGGTCTACATCTTTTAGCTCTAAAAGAGCCTTTTTATTTTTGGAACTATTTCAAAGATCTGAGGTCATTTTCTTTGGATAACACTTATCTTTAAAATAAGGAAAAGGGACATTCAATCTTAACTTTGTTAACCACTTTTCCCTTAAAACTTTCCAAACTAAATGAAGACTTTATACTTGATGATAGGATAAAAACGCGAAACAGTTTTATCTAAAAGCGTGCTGATATGAGGAATTCCTGAGGTTCAGCTATGTAAAGAATGACTTGTTAAAATCATCGTTTTTATAGTCAGTATTTTTCCAGCACCCAAATTCTTCAATTGTATGCTATTACTTTATAACAAATACATTAATGATCTAACCATTTTTAAATGTTTACTTTAAAACCCTCTGGCACTTGTTGGTTCTGTCATCCCTTCCACTGATTTCCTTTTCTCCTTTTTAACTTACATCTTTCCAAAGGAAATTAATTGATTTACTAGCTAATACTCTGAAGTTGCTTTTAATTCTCTGACACTTCACCTGCCAGAACTCTCATCTGGGAAACTTATCTCTGAAATATGGCCAAGAATAAGGAAAAAAATTAAGAGAACATTTAGGAATATTAAAGTAAATGTCAGGTAGGCTAAGCTTGAAATTTCTGTGCTGGCTGGAGAACCCCTTAGGCTCTTATCAGTACCTTTTGAAATACTATTCTTGGAAGTTTGGTTACAGTATTTGATTTCTAAACACATGGCAGAATAGAGTAGCTGACAGGAGGAGCATGCTGCTAGAGACAAGTGGGCCCAACAGCAAGAAATGATAGCTGACAACCTGACAGAAACAAAAAAATCTATGAAGTATGTAATATGTGTCAGACCTCAAAGCAGGACTATGTAAGCCCTTAATATAAGGATAGGTGTACTTATATGCCTTTTTAGCACTTGAAGACATCGCTGTACTTCAGCTGAATATAAATAATATTCATTGTGTAATATCCTGGAGTCATCATAAAAGATTTACTTCTATGTTAACTATATTCTGTTAAAGAAGGTAGAGTAATACATGGTAGGCGTATTTCCATCTGCAGCCATCTAGAAATCTCACCCCTCCTAAACTCTTTATTCCCTGAGGGTTTCATATATTCTGGATGGTAAGTTCCCACTTAATTCTATGCTCTAAGTGATTATTATATCAGAGCAAGTCTGACAGATTAGTTTTCAAGAGTATAGATGCCCCCAGAGTTAAGTATGATAGGTTTGAGCTTTAGAAATTTCAGAGGCTTAATGATTTCACTTTATTGTGCCGTTCTTGAATGGATTTTCTACTGTGTTCCTTTGAATAGGTTTACAGACATTCCTTTTTTCTCCTTAGATTGGTCGGTCGACTGAAAGTCCCATTGATTTTGTAGTAACTGACACAGTCCCTGGAAGTCAAAGTAATTCTGATACACAGTCAGTGCAAAGCACTATATCAAGATTTGCCTGTAGAATCATATGCGAACGGAATCCCCCATTTACAGCACGGATATATGCTGCAGGGTTTGATTCATCAAAAAACATCTTTCTTGGGGTAAAAAGCTATTTTCCTAAATGATGCATTATTTTAATAATTACTTCTATTTCCCAATTACAAATAAATGGAAGCTCACTCCTCTTACTCCAACTAGGAGAAGGCTGCCAAATGGAAGACATCCGATGGGCAGATGGATGGCTTAACCACTAATGGTGTTCTAGTTATGCATCCACGTAATGGGTTCACGGAAGACTCCAAGCCTGGAATATGGAGAGAAATATCAGTGTGCGGAAATGTATTCAGCCTGCGTGAAACCAGATCAGCTCAGCAGAGAGGAAAAATGGTAAGTACTGAAATGTACCTTCTTACTTAGCTACAGTAAACACCATTGGGTGAGTTGGACTGAACACATTACATATTCCCCAAAACTCTTAAATCTCTTGACACATAGCACTAAGTCTGATTATCAAACAGTGACCACTAAAAATTAAACTATATGATAATGTTTTAATGTTTCAGTTTGGACACTAAGAATTTATTTTTTCATATTATGTTAATATGTTTTAAAAGCTAAGCTCCCTAAATTACATGGGACTGTATGTATTTTCTATTTATATCTGTATTTTTGACCATGATATAAATTGGAAATATTAGACCTACTGATTAGCCTTGAAAAATAGGCCCATGTGGACATACGTGTTCAGAAAAGACAATTCCCTTTTGATCCCAGACCCAGCTTCCTCGTGGTACTCATACTTTTTATTCAGCCTGTCCCTTTTGCTTTAAATGTAAATTATCTTTACTAAAAAGCTGAAAAGAAATATGTTACTGCTCAATATTTTACCCTTGATTTTCAAACTTATATTTTTTATGACTATCAGTCAAGTTTCTTAAATATTAGTAACAGTTACAGGAAGTGTCATTTCTTGGGTAAGGAGCATGTGAGACTAACACTCTTAATGTAAAAATCCAAGACACAGCAGTAAATGTGGTTTTTTGATTCTTGTTCCTTCTAGGTGGAAATTGAAACCAATCAGTTACAAGATGGCTCATTAATTGACCTCTGTGGTGCAACATTGCTGTGGCGTACTGCAGAAGGCCTTTCCCACACTCCCACAGTGAAGCATTTAGAAGCTTTAAGACAGGAAATCAATGCAGCGCGACCTCAGTGCCCTGTAGGGTTCAACACACTAGCATTTCCCAGTATGAAGAGGAAAGATGTTGTTGATGAGAAACAGCCATGGGTATATCTAAACTGTGGCCATGTCCACGGCTATCATAACTGGGGAAACAAAGAAGAACGTGATGGAAAAGATCGTGAATGTCCTATGTGTAGGTCTGTTGGTCCTTATGTCCCTCTGTGGCTTGGATGTGAAGCTGGATTTTACGTGGACGCCGGCCCTCCAACCCATGCGTTTAGCCCATGTGGGCATGTGTGTTCAGAAAAGACAACTGCCTATTGGTCCCAGATCCCGCTTCCTCATGGTACTCATACTTTCCATGCAGCCTGTCCCTTTTGTGCACATCAGTTGGCTGGTGAACAAGGCTACATCAGACTTATTTTCCAAGGACCTCTGGACTAACAGACAGTTGTCCTCTAGGACTGAAGTATAAATTTATAAGCTAAATGAGTTGGGTTTTTCAACCTGTTGTCCACGTCATGGTTTCTGTGATCTAATCATTTGCATTAAGATGAAGAATTTTTTTAAACGTTTATAATAAAAGAGTAATTTTTGAGCAAAAATCTGGGAATCTCTAGCAAAGGAATTTCTCAAAGTACTAGACTTCAGAATTCTGAGTTTTTAAAATCTATTTTGAGGAGAATAAAGACACAGTCTAATTTTATGCCTTCATTTTAGTGTTTTTGAATCACCCATCCTCAGTGTTGAAAAATTGTTTTTGTATAACTGAGGGTACTGCTGGTTCAAACTATGTTAGTTTACAGTTTGTTGCAAATATTGTAAAATACAGCAACATGTATATTAACTTTTTTTCTATTTATCTTTATTATAGAAAATATCTTAGAATGTTCTTGATAGAATAGCATAGTAATGATGGCATCACACTCTTGGTGTGAGAGTGGTAGGTTAGCAAGCATAGCGCAAGGATATGCAGAGTTAGGAAGAAGGACAAAAGAGCCTCTTTCCCCATCCCCATTTAAGTATGGATTTGGTAAATTAGAATACTTTGTAAAGCCAAATTCATTTTAATTACCATTATGTAAGAGGTGTTTGTTTTTAACCACATTGAAAGTAATCAGGAAACATTTTTTTCTTAATATTTCTCTCATGTAGTATTATAACAAAAATTTAATGCTAAGAAACATTTTATATGCTCCTTTGAATATGCAATTTAATCTAGATTATCTATTTTTCTCCCGTGATAACTAATCTGTTTTTAGTATCAGCAACATTTGGCAAGTTTATTTTTTAGATATAAACTGTGGTTCATCTGTTCACTATTTCTAGAAAAAAAAATCATTCTCATGAGAAAAAGCATAAATTAACAAGAAAGGAGAGTGACTTGATTTGCTTTTAGAAAACCAAATGCTTAGTTAATTATTCTGTTTTTTGGCCTTATCCAGACATTAAGAAATCTAGAGAGAAATAAGGGGTTGAATGGCAATAGTGTAATAGTGTGCCCCCTTTTTCTTAACATAACAGACTAGCTTTAACTTGGGCTTAAATACTAAGGAAAGTTGCCAGAGTGGCTCAAGGAAATGTATGGTTGGCATATGAGCACTATTGATAGCAGAGTGGAAAGACATACTTGCATGGTCTGTTTATTCCCTAAATCCAATAAATTCTTTTGCTCTCAGAAGCAAGAAAAAGTTTCTTTTCCCTTTCTCCTCCTGCTCCAACCTTCTTTTTTAATGCACCACAAGGCAAGTATAGACAGTTGCACTACATCATACCCTCTCTGGCACTTATAGAAATCAGTACTTTCAGATTAGAAAGAATTATTATTTTAATCTTTTGATTTTCCTTTAGTTTGAAAAGTTGTATAATAACTTAATTGACTGTAGCAAAATTACATATGTGGCAGCATAGCTTTAATTTATCCTATTACAGCACTATTCTAAATTTTCTTTTGGTTTAAAATTTTTTTAAAAAACCTGTTGCTTAGAAGCCATGAACTATTTTATTTTACTTCATTCAACTTGTCGAAATTTTCTTGTTCTTAAAAATGATCATTTGGGTTCACTCAGGAAATGCATGTCAGGAAATTTGTATTATAAGTTTACTAGTAGTGATGTATCAGTAACTGCTGTTACCCCCTTTTCAAAGAAAAATAATTGATATTGAACTTTTCTAGGTTGTCACATGCTTTGTGACTAATGTAAGGAAATCAAGTCCTGTGTTGTATTTGTTCTAGTCATTTCTATTCAGTCTATATATTGTAGCAATTTTTATTTGCAATTAATTTATTCAAACTAAGTAAATATTTTCAAAATAGATACTTGAATTTGTCTTGGTGCATTCATTTTTGCATAACTAAGAATGGAAACTCATAAGTGATCATCTTTGGACACATCTCCACACTTCAGAAATATTCACTTGAAATCGATGGGGAGTTTGTGTTTAAGGTAAAATTTGAAATCCCTTAGGAAAGCATGTCTTACTTATTAATGGTTGAATAATGGGGGTCCTTTGCTAAATTAAGCCCTGATAGAGAGTTGGCGCCTTGCAAGTTGCACACTCAACTATTTACACAGTGTTTCCGTGACCATGAAAGTCTATGTTCTTCCCAAACTGTGTGAATTTTCTCCTGCCAACTGGGAAAACTTAGTTCACTTTCTATCAAATTCATGTTTTGAAGACTGAGATAATTTAACTCAGTAGTCAGGTGTCTTTCTGTTCAAGTATTTTGAATATTCCATCATTTTGCCAGTGTCAAGTGGAATGTCAGCATTCTGGCCAAGGAGCAAAATGTTGTTTTCAGGTCTCCTAAATGTGCTCGCAAGAAAAATATTCTTCATAGCTTACCTCTTTTATAAATATCTAATATCTAAATGTCCCTTAATTAGGACAGAGGATTAAATTTCCCTTCATCTGAATGTTAGGTTATCTTCTGGAAGCTGAAATTGCTTATTAACATATAAAAATTGAATACATGTGAAACAGGATAGGAATAAATAATGTAAATATTGGGTTGGCAAAAAAGTCTGCTTAGTTTTTCCATAAAATAAGACATTTTCACCCATAACTTTACTGATTTGGATATTTTGAGTATGTCAACTATCTCCTGTGTAGTATAACATTGATTGTCCTTAGTTAATGTCTCAATGTGATCACTTACCAACTTCAACTGGTCTACCTAACCATAGAGCATTGTCTAGCAAGAAATCTCCAGCACAAAACTTTGCAAACCACTTTTGACATTCTGTCAATCACAGCATCTTCTCCATATATTGCACAAATATTTTTCTTATCGTTTTTACCTTTCTTGAAATAATAAAGCAAAATATGCCATAAATGTTGCATGTTTTCTTCCATCTTAAGTGTTAAAATCGCTACACAAAAAATCGATTTTGCCCTGGCTGATGGCACAGTGGATAAGGCACTGTGAACCCAAAGATCACTGGTTCGATTCCCAGCCAGGGCACATAACTTTGGTCCCTTGTCCCAATTGATCATATTGATAGTGCTACCCTACTTTAGAGAGCATGAGCTAAAAAAACCTGTGATCCATCTTTATGTTTTCATGTCCTAAGAATTAAACGTAATTCTTAAGTGATCTTAGGTGATCCCTGTAGCAAATTGGATCACCAAAATACTATATAACTGAACTGTATTATTCTAGTTCCCACTCCCATTTTCGGAATTACTCTTATATAAGTATTTTTTAAGATCATACCTTCAGATTTTATCCACATATTCTTAAAACAGATACTTGACTATCCACTGTACACCAAATCCTGTTCTAAACAGGCTGATTAATGGCAAACTTCCTCTCATTGAAAGAGAGAGTTGGGACACCTCTCATGTTTCTCTCTGTTTTGGCTACCCTCTCAGGAAATGAAGTTCTGTTTTCAATTGCAGTAACTTCCTTCAGCCAACATGTTCTGGTACAATTTTTCTCCCTTTTCACTCGTACACTTACTCCGTAGCTCTTGCATTTATTATTTTTTAAAAAGTCCTCAGGTTTATTGGCTCTTAATATTTTGCAGCTTCAAATATTTTCTGGCAGTGGCAGGAGCACAAGTTGTGCTTTGTTTTTTTAAAAAAAATTTAATATTCAAATATTTACTGAAACGAAAGAATTCTTAAGCCTATTATATAAGTCCAGATTTTAATATCCAGTTTCCCTTAAGGAAATATGCCTGGATTTGATAATATTGTCAGCAGAAAATGGCATAAGTGAGATCAAAAAGAATTTTCCTTGTAAAGTATCACATCCAAACATTCTGTTAAATGATATGACAGGAATGTTTGTTTTAAGTTGACATTCCATTGTTAATTAACTATATGTTAAAGTTAAAACAGCATAAAATAATTCCAACATTTGAGTTTGCTATGCGTCAAGCACTGTTCTAAAAGTACTATTCTAAGTTAGGGTGGAGCAAAAGTAGGTTTACATTTGCGTGAGTGTATTTTTGTATTATTACTGTGTAATTTTCCACGTGAAAAGCAATCTACTTTTGCCCCACCCTGTATACTACTGACATTATTTAAAATTCAAAACACCCTATGAGATAGGCACTATTATCTCCATTTTTCAATAGAAACCATACACAGTAATGTCCAGTAGTAACTTGCCCATGGTTCACATGGTTTGTGATTAGAGGAGTCAGAATTTGAACCTTTGAAGTCTGGCTCCAGTCCTGGCTGGTAGCACAGTGGATAAGATGCCAGCCTGCAAACCCAAAGGTTGCTGATTCGATTCCCAGCCAGGTCACATAACCAGGTTGCAAGCCAGGTCTCCAGCCAGGTCCATAGCTGGAGGCAGGTGAAAGGCAACGTAGGTGGATGTCTCGCCCTTACTGCCTCTCTTCCTTCCCCTCTCTCTAAGAATAATAAATAAATTCTTCTAAAAAAAAAAAAAAAAAAAAAAGCTTTGTTCCATAACTGTGTAGGCAACCACCACATTTTGCTGCTTCCTCCTAATTCCCCCCTTTTTATAGTGAAATTTGGAATCTTTCTGTATCATGAATTTTCAAAAGAGATTTAAGGTAGCTTACAAAAAAATTAAGATTAAACATCAACAGCAAAAATTTTTAAAAGAAACGAAAATAATTTGGTATTATAACAAAAGATAGAAGGTTTAGCGAAGGCCCATAAACTTGCTCAGTCGCAAATCAATTTAGTGAAAAGGTGTTTAGTTGGTTATTCAACAAGGGAACGGGTTGAGTTACATGATCTACGCAACTGCCTGAAAAGTAGCGATGGTTACACTGCTGCAGAAACTCAGTCATTTCTGGTTCCTCAACCAGAGAAATTCACATCCAGAACGTAGTGCCATTCCTTTGTCTTGTGAGTGGATTAATACAGTACTTGTCTTTCTGTGACTGGCTTATTTTGCCTAGCAGATGTCCTCATGGTTCATCCATGTTGTCGCATGTTGCAGAAATTCCTTTAAGGTTAAATAGTATTCCAGTGTACATACATGCCATGTTTTCTTCATCTGTTGTTTTCACATTTTTACTCTTGTCAATAGTGCTGCAATGAATATGTATCTTCAAGATTCTGATTTCAGTTCTTTTGGGTAAATAATCAGATATGGAATTGCTGAATTATATGGTAGTTCTATTTTTAATTTCTTGAGGAATCTCCATACTGCTTCCACAGTGGGACTGCCCCATTTTACATATTGCAACAGTTCCAATTTCTCTACATCCTCACCAATACATGTCTTTTGTTTTTTAATAATAGCCAATCTGACAGGTCTAAAGGAAGTGATAGCTCATTGTGGTTTTGATTTGCATTTCCCTGATGATTAATAACTTTGTGTATTTTTTTCATATATTTACTGGCCATTTGTATGTCTTCTTTAGAAAAATGGCTATTCAAGTCCTTAGCCCACTTTTTCATTAGGTTATTAGGGTTTTGTTTTGTGTTGTTTTATTGTTGAGTTGTAGGAGTTTCTTAGGTATTTTGGACACTAATCCCTTATCTGCTATATGACTGGCAAATATTTTCTTACATTATGCAAGTTGCCTTTTCAATGTTTGTTTCCTTTACTATACAGGAGTTTTTTAATGTGATGTAGTCCCACTTGTTTATTTTGGTTTTGTTGCTTGTACTTTTGGTGTCATATAGGCTGCTTCCACATTTTAATGATGGAACATATTGAAGGAATTGTTTCCCAAATTGATAAAGGACTATCATGGTGTCTGACACATGACAAATACACAAAAACCATTTCTTAGATACTGATAAGAAACTGTTAGAACTCTGAACTATTAAGATACTAGAAGAGTCTCTGAATAGTAGCGTTAACAAAAATAGTCAAAAGAATAAAGGTTACTGAAGCTATTTTGATCAGAAAATGTGCTTTTATTGATTAAAAAGGTGGAGATACTGCAAAAAGTGACAATAGCTAGAAGGTTTATAGGGCATCAGGAGGTAATTGCAGAAAAAGAACAAAAGGATTATCCTGAAAAAAATATCAATGATAGACAAAAACATATGTCATCCATACAAACAAGTTTTTGGGCCTGTTCTTGGTTAGGAAAGGTGTAGAAGTCAGCCATGATTAAAAGGAAAAATTAAGATCTATTCACCTTAGAATTTCCTAAAGTTGTACCATGTCATTACTGTATAACTTATTAATAATATAGAATATAGAACATAAACTACAAGGGATCTTGGTAATTAAGTTACAGTTGAGAAACCAAAGCCTTAGTTAGAAAAAGTGGCTACTGATTGATAAACCTGGTACTAGAACCTCAGTCCCCTATGTCTGTCCTAACATTCTTGGCTTCCACAAGTAGGGGATGGTCTGCTTCAGAATTCTTTTCACTAAAAGGCTGACTAGTTTGGAAATGAAGACGAGTAGGAAGAGAGAGTCAAGAGTTGTCCAGCAGTTTCACTTAGAGCTCTTTGGTACTTGACACACACTGAGTCATTCAGCCAAGGCGAGTGCTCACTCAATGAATGACAAGGCGCTCATTTTACTTTTCTATTTATTGTGAAGTTAGCACAGTTGTTTTGCATGTTGCACCTCTGCAGGAATGCAATCCCTTCACATACTCAACTTTCAGTTGGCTTCCTTGCCAGATGATCTTCAGGAAGTGAGTTATTTGAAAATATGGTGATTGTAATGTCTCATTACAATGTTAAAATTACTATATTGTTAAGCAACTCATAATCTTTCATAGTCCACAATAGAATTAAATAATAGTAACCTGAATCCTAAGTACCCATAAAGTTGTCTAAATCTTAAATTATGTGCCTCTCCCTAGGTGGAGAGGCAGTAAAATTGGGCTAGGTATACAGGAGCAAGAAAAGGAATTTCCTACAGAATGTACCTAAGAGCTCTCAAAGCAGGAATGGACCAGGTGGAAGCTGAGAGATTATGGGAAGAATTCCTCACTGAGGATCTTGGTAACGTGTTAGGAACCCTAAAGTAATTACTGCTAAAGGTGAGGTTGCACAGGGAATGGATGTGGGGGTTCAGAGTTAGAGAATTTATTGTGGTTGCATAGTAACTATTCAAAGTCCAAATGTGGAAATTATAGGAAGGAATCATATATCAAGGAACAGACAACGTGGAGATTCTCTCTCTCTCTCTCTCTCTCTCTCTCTCTCTCTCTCTCTCTCTCTCTCTCTCTCTCTCTCTGTAATACAAACAGCTGCTCCTAATTTGGGAATAAGAATAGCTTTTTAAGGTGACTTTTTAAAAAAATTTTATTGTTGTTGTATTAAGATGACTTTTTTAAAGGAACAGTGTTCACCTGAATGTATAAATTCTAACAAGTTCATTAGTGTTATTCACACTGCATAAGTGAAAGTGTTAATTATATTTTTATTGATTTTATTCAAATAACTCAACCATGGCAAGTATCCCCAAATCAGGTGTAGTATGCAAAGTTGGTATCTAGTTTATAACTGAATTGTACTTGTGAAATGATGAAATAAAAGTCTGAGATGTTACCCTTGGGAATGGCCTTTTGCAGAGAAGCAGTAAAAGAACACTTACTGCTTTAGTATACGCTATAGGATTTAGAAAGTTTGAGAGTTAACAATCAAGAGTTTGTTTGAAGGTGCTTTTATGGTTTCATTATTGCTACTGACTTCAAATATGGCCATATTTATTTACCCAAGTGTTTTAATTCCTCTTTAACTACAAAAGGACCATTGAAAATGTTCTGGTGGAATTTCACAAACAGAAGGAATTCTTCAGACAAGGTTCAAGTCCAAGCCTTAATCCAGTCTGGCCTTAGATACCAGTCCTTAGATGTTCCTTTATCAAAGTAGGTAACAATGGGCACTTATTCACTGTAAATAAACTAGAGGCTGAGTGAGGGGAGTTAGAAAATATCAAGATAAGCAATCCTCCTTTGGAAAGGATCGAGTGTTACTGAAGCCAGCATTTCCTGTAATTTTGTAACATGCTTTCATGTTTAACTCCTTAGCTTTATCTGTGGTCATGAGTCTCGTTACCTGCTTTCCTATGGGAACAAGATAATCCAACTTTTGGCATCAATGAATTAATACTAGTACCTCATTTTAATTTCTTAGGGTTTTAGTGCTGGTCCTATGTAAAAGCAGATGGTCTCAGACTAATAAATTCATTGCCTCTTCAGTTGGAGAGCTCAGTAGTATCTTTGAAATACAACAAAATCAGAGAATCTTTATTTAATTTTATCATTGTATTAATCCATCTCCTTTTTACTCCCCTCTATCCCCTTCCCCACCCACCCACTCCCCCACAAAGTCAATCCCGCTTGTTGTCCATGTCCATGGTTATTCCATACTAGTTCCCTGACCAAACCATTCCCCTTCTTTGCCTCCTCCCCCACCTCCCCCCGCCTCCCCTTCCCCTGCCCACTGAAGGTCTATTCACTGTATTCATGTATCTGGTTCTGTTTTGCTTGTTGTTTGTTTTGTTCATTATTGTCCTGTAATGGGTGAGATCATATGGTATTTGTCTTTCACTGACTGGCTTATTTCACTAAGCATAATACTTTCCAGTTCCATCCATGGTGTTGCAAAGGTTAGGAGTTCCTTCTTTCTTTCTGCTGTGTAGTATTCCATTGTGTAAATGTACCAAAGTTTTTTGTGTGTTTTTTTTGTTTTTGTTTTTTAATTTTTATTTCAGCCCTGGCTGGTAGCACAGTGGATAAGGCGCTGGCCTGCGAACCCAAAGGTCGCAGGTTCGATTCCCCAGCCAGGGCACATAACCAGGTTGCAAACAAGGTCTCCAGTCAGGCTGTGGCTGGAGGCAGGTGAAAAGCAACCATACATTGATGTATCTCTCCCTCTCTGCCTCTCTTCCTTCCCCATCTTTCTAAAAATACTTAAATAAAAATCTTTTAAAAAATTAAAAAATAAAAAATAAATAAATAAATTTTTATTTCATTATTTTTAGAAAGAGGGGAAGGGAGAGAGGCAGAGAGGGAGAGAGAGGCATTAATGTATGGTTGTGTTTAAC
>PVIW01003621.1:0-160723 GCA_004026585.1 Noctilio leporinus | reverse complement strand
CTGTGCTGGGCCCTGTGCTGGGCTCTGTGCTGGGCCCTGTGCTGGGCCCTGTGCTGGGCTCTGTGCTGGGCTCTGTGCTGGGCTCTGTGCTGGACTCTGTGCTGGGCCCTGGAGACTCAGAAGGAGCATGAGCTGAGGTCATGAGCAAGCAGGGCTAGGGGTGGGATGGGGAGCGTAGAGACGGGACTCAGAAAAGACTCCCCAGGGAAGTAATACTCAAGACCTGCGTGCGAGGATGGAACAACGTTGGGAAGCTCCAGGGCAAGAGCACAGCAGGTGCAGGAGCAGCAGCTGGGAAAGCCCGGAGGAGGGGAGCAGCTGACCACCTCCTGGGAGCAGTTTGAAGCGCTGGGGAGCTGGAACATAGCGCGAAGGTTGAGTCAGGGCCGTGATAGAGTTTACATTTTATTCTGCTAATAGTGGGAAGCCACCGGAGGTCTGAGATGCATAATACCACCTGAATTCCATTTTTAAATGAGCCCTCTGGCTACTACATAGAGGCTGGGGTATAGGGTGTGGGGGACGCAGGCAGGGAGGAGAGGGCGAGGCTCTCTCAGGTGAACTGGCTGCCGGGAGGGACGGTTGTGGGTTCCAGAGAGGCCCGTCTCGTTATCCTGGGCGCCCCTCCGAGAGGACTCACTCGCAAGGAAGAGCATGTCTGGAAGATTTCAATCATAGGGCAAGTACCCAGGTACATTAAATGGGGGGAGAGGCACGTGTTCTTCATTGCTCAGAGGAGTGATGCTCTGAGGACAAGGATTGCTACCCATCCAAGTTAGAAGAGATATTTTTCGTTACGAGGTCTTTCTGTGTCCTCTTTAAAAAAAAAAAAAAATCACACCATTGCAACACTAACCCTTCAAAGATGGCTTTGGCCTGCCAGAATGAAGGGGCAATGTGGCTCACTTCTCATGCCCACCTCTTCCAGGAGGCCAGTGCCCACTCCCAAATTCTCCTCCTTCTTGAGCCTTGACGTGCTTCTTTTAAAAAGCAGTGGCTTGTACATTTAGTGACGAAACGAGGCAGATATACGAGTGCACATTAAAATGCTTTCAGGGGTAATTTCCATTCCTTTCCCTAAGGAAGATGTCCTTGGCTGTCAAAACTGTCCCTGGTGGGCAAATGCAAACTCAGATGACATCTGAATTGTGAGAGACAGCAGGTGGTGGTTATTGCTTACTCTTTATTGTCATCTTTCTGGTGACGGGTACTTCCTAACACCATATAAATTACGTATTTTCCCTTCTTTCCTCTTCCCTACCTTGTCGGTTACAGGTTCTCTCAGCGCTCAATGTGACAACTCTGGACGGTGCAGCTGTAAACCAGGTGTGACAGGAGACCGGTGTGACCGATGTCTACCAGGCTTCCACACGCTCACCGACGCTGGATGCACCCAGGACCAAAGGCTGATGTAAGTCCTGCACCCGCCACCTGCTGCCTCTGCCATGCGTCCTGACAACTGTATCAGCAGTTGTGACCTCTTGCAGTGCACCTACTGTGTGCCGAATGCTGCTGTGAGAACTTCATGTAGGTTCCCTCATTAACTCTCGCAGTAACACTGAGAGGTTGGGGTGACCACGACGCGCACGTTAAAGATAAGAAACGCCGACCGTGAGAGGTGACATGAGTTGCCCAGTGTTACTGCTGAAGGTGGACATGATTGTCATGCCCACAGTCTGGGCTCAGGGACCCGTGTTCTTCACCCTGGCAATTGACCCCCCACCTTCAGATGAACAAAGATGAGGGTAAAGAGTCTTGCAGTTTTTACCTGGGACCCATCTCAACCCAAATGAACTTGGAGTGGAGAACTCTGGTGCATAACCTCGATTCCTATCGGTCTGAAACACCTTCCATCCCTCCTCACATTCTTTTCTGGAAGAAGGTGCCGCATACAAGGTCTGTCCCCAAAGTATCGGCCTGGCAAACAGTTTTAATTATGTTGAATTTGGCTCGATACTTTTGGGACAGACCTCGTATGTTCCCAATCACACCTAACCACAGAGACGCAGGGCTGGCAGGGCATCGGCCTCGCTTAGAGGAGGCAGGTGTGACAGTGAAGCCACTAGCTACAAGTCCACTAGCAGAGGAATTACATCCCTAGCACCCACTTTTCCAGCCCCTTGCCCCTGTGAGAACAGCTCTCCAGTCATGCCTGGTCTGTCCCATGGTCATTGTCCCAAGTTCTCTTAGCCTCTGGGCCTTTGCTCCAGGCTCCCTGAGCTCCAGCCACACCAGCCTTCCTTCCCTTCTCCAAAGGAGCCAAGTGTATGTGACCTTGCCCTCGGCCTGGAGCATTCTCCCTTGTCCCGAGCCGCACAGGGCTTCCTGGGGCTCCATCCCCACTTCATCCTCACAGAGTCCGACCCGCCACGAGCATCAGAGCACCAGCAGGGGTCTTGTTCACTGTGGCCCTGGAGGAGGAGTCACGTAGAGGCTGTTCCCGCTGCGTTATTGTCCCTGCTGCTCCTGGGGCTGCCCCCTGAGGCTCCCAGCAACAGGGTTGTTTCATGTCTTAGTATCCCCAGTGCTTAGCAGCCCGTAGGTGTTGCGAAATATAACACTTGTCAAAGGGTCTAGATAAGCAGTATGGAGGGGAGACCACGGGAATCGAAAGGTGAAGGGTGGGGAAGAAATCTTCAGGAAGCTGACGGGGCTCGGTATCTGGTTGGATGAGCAATGTAAGGGGAGAGGAAGGAGTCAAATCCAAGTCTGGGCAGGATCTGGATGGGGTCAGAGGGCAGTGAGAGGAGGAACAGGTTAGTAGAGAAAAGATGACACACTTGGATTTGGGCCCATGAGATAAATGCACATAACTGTGTTCCAAACCGAGCGACAGGCATCCGTGCTTAGATCAGAGACCAGGCGCTAGTCAGGAGTCGAAGCTCCGGTCTGCACGAGGCAAGGAGACTGAGCCAATCTGAAATAAGGAAAGACTTTATTGAGGCAGTCGTGACCCTGCCCCCCACATCAGCTAAACTCAGCCATTCTGCTCACGAGACATGAAAACGTACATCTGCGCAGAAAAACTGGCACACAAATGTTCATAGCAACATTATACGTAAGAGCTGAAAAGTAGAAACAACCTAAGCATCTATTAGCCGATGAATGGATGAATAAAATGGAGTTTATCCACATGATAAGATTTTAGTCAGCTGTGAAAAGAACAAAGTACTGACGTAGATGAACCTTGAAAGCCTACTGAGTGAAAGGAGCCAGACACCACGTATTACAAGATTCCACTTACAGGAATGTAAAGAATAGGGATGTACGGAGACAGGAGGTTGAGTAGTGGTTGCCCAGGGGTGGGGGTAAGACATGGGGGATGATGGCCAACGGTCCCAGGGTTCCTGTTTGGAGTGATGAAAATATTCTAAAATTGTGGTGACAGTTATTCCACTCTGAGAATCTACCAGAAACCATTGGGACTCTACCCAAGAACTGCATAGCTTGCATAGCTCCATCAAAGTGTTACCAAGAGAAAGAACGAAGTGAACTAAAATAGCAAATAGATGGAACTGATCATCATGAAAGTGGACATCATTGAATTAAACAATAGAGAGGCAAATGATAAATTAAAAAAAAATGTCAACTGAACCAGTCAACCAAACTGAACAGCTCAGCGATGAACGTGGTGTACATTCTGGCGCATAGCCCCTCTTCCCTTTGGGGGTAGGTGGCAAACAGTTCATGGGCTGGCTGCCACCACAGACCACACCTGGAGTAGCACCAGCGTAGACCAATGGGTCCTTAAAGGGCCAGAGAAGAGCAAGCATGACAGAAACAGCAAAGGGAGACCTCGTTGAAGGTGAAAGAGATGCTCAAGTTGGTGACATTTGCTTAGGAGCACTTGAACTTTATGCGGATAGTTGCAAAGCCTTTGGAAACACCCTTAACTTTTGTTTTCTTCTTTCCCAGAGACCCCCAGTGTGACTGTGACCCAGCTGGCATCTCGGGGCCCTGTGACGGGGGCCGCTGTGTCTGCAAGCCGGCTGTCACTGGAGAGCGCTGTGATAGGTCTGTGTGAACGGTGGACCTAGAGACACTGCAGGGAGAGTCTCTTGGCAACTGACATAAATCGTTCTCTAGGGCAATCATGGAGGAGGGACACCTACCAGATGTGGGTGACCTTCTCCATGCCCTCTGTCCTCAGAAACTAGGCTTTAAAAAATGCAACCAAGTCCCCAGTCTGACTGGACTGCATGCTTCTGCTGTGGCCCCTTCTCTTCCTGTGCACCATGGTGGAGGCCCAGCGGGTGTTCTTGCCAGCTGGCTCCCAATCCCAGGTGCTCAGATGCAAGGTGGTGAGCAAGGGTGAGGTCCCGTGACTCCGCTTGCTGCCAGGAAAGGCCTGACCTAGTTAAACATGTTGGGAACATTCTAGCAAGAGGGAATATCGCCGTGTACGGCTGTATTTAACCATCGTGCGCAGAAAAGGAACCACCCAGGGATGGCATGGTGGCTGCGTGCACGCACACGAATGAGGGCCCTGCAAGAGGCCGCTGGGCCCCAGGCCAAGCCTGGGCAGGTGGCCCCATGCGGAGAGATCCACCCTCTGCTGCTGCGCTAGGACGTTCCTGCTGCACAAACTGCTCAGACATGAAGCCCTGCCCGCCCCTGAGAGCTGCGGGCAGAGGGCTGTGGCTGGGCTCCAGGGGTAAAGGCGTCCTCCCGTTTCCTTCCAAGTAAGAAAGCAGTTCCTTGGCATCCTGCCCGTCATGCCTACCTGGGCAGGGGACACGCCAGCACGCTCCCAGCTCGGCCGTCACAGGGGTCCTTCGCTGCTGAGGTGCGGGTGGGAAACACCGCTGACCACTGTTAAATGAGGGTTAAACGAGGAGTCGCTTTTTGCAAACGTGTTTGATTTCATAACAGAACACAGAAATAGGAAGCCACAAGCAACCAGTGTTGTCAGCACCACCGATTATACACAATAGACCTTTGCTAAAAACGTGCTGTCCCCACGCCCTCCTTCCTTCCTGAGCACAGCCACAGCGCTGACTTCCGGAGCCCCTGCCCCCTTGCCCTCTTCGTGATTTATCGTGCAAGGGCACCCTGTAAACTCGTTGAGTTTTGCCCGATTCCCTCCACGTTCCTCCCACCCTCTCTGGACCCCTCCCCCGCTTCTTTCTGTCCTTATTTTTAAACCTCTTTGAATCTACAGTTTTCTTCCATGGAAACCGTAATGATTTTTTTTAAAACCCTTGCCCTGTAGAGAAAAGAAAGAAAGCATGTTTATTTAGTTACAGCTGTTCTCTGAAGCATCACGGCTAACATGCTTTACTGTGATTTTGCACAAGGCCCAGACTTCCGGCGTATGGCCCAGTGGGTTAGACCACATGATTTACAAACAGATGCACTTGAGTTTGAATCTTGCCCCAGCCACTTACCAGCTGAATGACCTTCAACAAGCTTCTTAATGTCTCTTGGTCTCTTCATCTAAGGAAATTGCAATGAACAATTCCTGTCTCGTAGGGTTGTAGTGAGGAGTACGTGAGAGAGCACGTATTTGGCACCGGGCATATCATTTAAGTGCTAAAATAAGTGATACTTGAAACGATTATTCTTTCATGTAGAAGGAACAGAGGAAGAAACACGTCCTCCCTCGCTTCCCCTGCCCTCTTCTCTGTGACCCCAACATCTGGCATTGTCTGGCGGCTGGAGTCCTCAGACAAGCAGCTAGACAGCTGAGGGAGAAGTGGAACCCAGCCTGCACTTGGCTTGTGTAGAGTCTCTAGCTATCCGTTGTCATATCCTCACCTGCCCCTCTCTTGCGTGGGCCAGGGGCCTGGGTACAAGGGGCAGGGATGATCAGCAACACCTAGTGGTCTGGTGGGGGTCGGGGGTCAGTACAGTGGAGTAGGTGCTGGGGCTGGGGCATTTCCCTTCCTTTCCTGGTCCCCACCTCCCACCCTTTTGTCCCCATCAAGCCCTTGCTCCAGGACCAGGCCAGCTCAGTGCAGCCCTACCCCACCCCACTCCACCCCGTGTTGTCCCCATGACCTCCATCAATTCCCTCACAGGGAACGGGGAAAACCGCTAAGTTTCCAAACAACCGATTCAAATGTGATTCTGCTGTAGCAGAGGGAGAGAAAGGGCATGTTCCTCATGCTCTGTCACTGGGCTGCTGTGATTGTCCTCAGGTGGTTTGGCTGGGTGGGAAGGAAAGTAGCGAATATGATCAGCCATCCTGTTCTCTGTATGGAGTAAGCAATAACCTACAGTATTGTCCTGATTTCTCCAACGCCTCTGCAGGTGTCGACCAGGTTACTATCACCTGGATGGAGGAAACCCTGAGGGCTGTACCCAGTGTTTCTGCTACGGGCATTCCGCCAGCTGCCACAGCTCTGGGGATTACAGTGTCCATTCAATCACCTCTGACTTCCATCAAGGTAGAACATTCTGTTTCCTAGCATTTTTGTTTTTAATGTTGGGTAGAGCTCTGTGCTTACAGATAGCCAACCTTGCCATCTGCAGGATGGGAATCATGGGACATCTTGAGCAACTCTAATCTAGCTTTTCATGTACATTATTCTTACAAGGCAGTAAAGAGACTCTGGACTCTTGAAGTTATAGCTGAACAGTTTACTTCGACCAGTGTATGAATAACTTAAAAGAACAACTAAGAAGAGACCAGGTTTTCATCTCCCTGCATTTCCCATCACCATCTGTCTCAAAACCACAAAGACTCATTGATTGGATGGGGAGGGGGTGTTCTGGGCATCTTCCTGGAGTTCACATTCACTAATAATACTGCTTTCACATACATTGAATGAGTTAATTGATGTGACATTAGTTCCCAAGCTACAAAGCACCATAAGAATATGAGAGATTGATATGGTTCCAACTCTGAATTTCTCTTTGAACATACTGGGCCTTCCTACCTCACGGAGGCCAGACACTGTTAATTAAATAAAATAGCATTCCAGATCACAGGCAGATGAAAATGTGCTCTCTTCTTACAAGAGACTTAAAGACGAGAAGTCAAAGCAGCTGTGGGGTGCAAGCAGGTAAGGGTGAGCCCCAAGCAGAGAGGTACATGAGGAGTTTTGAGGACTGCACATGAGTGTAGAAATATCAAGAAGACCCCACTTACCTCTGGGACATTTTAGTGAGTCTTGCTGTGTGTATCTCAATAGATGGTTTGCCCTCACGCAGAGTGGTTTTGTCTGTCTTCCAGATGTTGATGGTTGGAAGGCTGTCCAAAGAAATGGGGCTCCCGCAAAGCTCCACTGGTCCCAGCGCCACAGGGACGTGTTCAGCTCTGCACGACGATCTGACCCTGTCTATTTTGTAGCTCCTGGTATGTATGGTATTTGTCCCATAAAGCCAACTTAGGAACCTAGCAAGTCAGGATACAAAATAAATGGAGCTGGGGAATGGAGACTGTAGGTATCAGTCGATGTCCAGCGCAAAAGTCGTGGCACAAAGAGTGGACCTGGGTGTCCTGGCTGTCGGATCCTAGGAATGTCCCTACTTTAATCCAAGGGGAAGTTTCTAGGTTTCCCATCAAGATAAGATATGAGAACTGTGGCCAGATCTGTGAGCCAGTTGAGAAGCTGATGGAGAAGCAAAAACAAGGCATTTCTCAAAGCTTTAACCCCTTGTAAATGGGAAAAATATATATTCGTCAGTGGTGTGAAAAAGCTGGATGGAAAAGCTCTGGCTCGAATTCTACTCCCAGCGTGCTATTAGCTAAGACATGATTCCTGGGTAGGCTGTCCTCTTAACCCTTCCAAACTCCATTCCTCTCAGCTGCAAAAGGGGAGAGACAAGGTCTGCATCCAAGAATAATTGCCCTCAAATGTGATGTTTGTGAAAGCATTCTGTCAACTCCAAAGCACTAGGCGACAAATGGCACTGTTGTTAGTATGCCTGGGATCCTAACATATTGGTCTGTCAGAGGTCCAGGACAGGCAGATGGAATGTCAGGGTAATGAGACCCTTTGGGCATTTCAGTAACTAGCCTGCCTTTGCAGCTGATAGCAGTGTGGCCTTGTCCTGCGCCAGGAATCGGCCTGCTGGAAGGGTGGTCTGGGACAGGACAGTGGTTGAGTAACCTAGAACTCCATCAGAAAGTGCCGATATGAGTGCAGACTTGCTCTGTTGTTTGCTTCTCCAGTTTTACCACTGATCTCAAGCTCTTCCTATTCTATTTCACAGCCAAATTTCTTGGGAATCAACAAGTGAGCTATGGGCAAACCCTGTCTTTTGATTACCGTGTGGACAGGGGAGGCAGACACCCATCTGCCCACGATGTGATTCTGGAAGGCGCCGGTCTACGGATCACTGCCCCCTTGCTGCCCCTCGGCAGGACACTGCCTTGTGGGATCACCAAGACCTACACATTCAGGTGAGAAAAGAGCCTACCTGTGGGTGAAACAGAGCCAACGGTGATCACGGCCCAGTTCTTTTGTTCACCCGTTCATTCATCACTTGCTCAGTCAACAAACTTTTCTGAGCCCCTGTCATGTTCCAGCCACGGTATTTACGTGCTGAGACAGGACCTGATTCCTGCCCTCAAGCCCCTGACAGACTAACAGGAGAGAAAAGTAAACAGATGGTTTGCACGCAGCTTGAAAGTGATGTGCTACGTAAGGTGCACACAGGGGTTCTGAGCACGCATGGGCACAGCTAGCCCACACTGGAGTCATCAGGGACAGTGTCTCAGGAAGAGGTGACAGGGAAGGGCAACTCTTTAAGGGGACAAAAGGGGAAAGGTTAACAAGCCAGAGGAAATATCATGCTTGAGGAGTTTTGCAATTTAGGGAATTCCAAGTAGTTAAGCATGAGTGGAGCCTGGAGTAGGAAAGGGGAGCAAATACACAGGGCGGTGAGGTCTGGGAAGAGGTGGGAGTGAGCTCACGGATGTGCACGTCTAGGGGGTTTGCACATTATCCTGCGGGCTGGGTACAGAGAGGTTGCGGAAAGGGGCTGTGCCTTCTCACTCCTCAGTGCTGATCAGAAGCTTGGAAATCAAGAGGAAGAAATATGGTCTTTGTCCTTCAAGAGCTCATGGTCTAGTAGGATCTATAACATGTCAGGAAGCAAACATAATGCAGTACACAAATTATTTCCAGGGCATGCCTGTTCTGGGGGACTTGGGAGGAGAGGAGAAAGTACCTAATTCTGTGTGGGGGAGACGCAGGAGGCCGTGTGTGGGCTGGGAACAGAAAGAAGCACAGGACTTTCCCAGGGACAAAGTCAGGACAACCTGTACATGTCAGTGTATGTGGGGGTGTGCAAAGGCATTATACCAGGGGAACTGGAAAGTGGCACGGGGGCTGCTACACAGCATGTACAGGGGAGATGGACAGACGAGGGTGAAAAGACTGGAAAAGGACCCCCGTAGTGGTCGTTGCATGTCATGTCCAGGTGCTGAGATTCTGTTCATGCCTGTAAGATAATGGAAAGCTTACTGACACCATGGGGGCCGGGCAGTGGTATGATCCCATGTGCAGGACAGTTCAGGCAGCTGGAGGCCTGGGCCAGGGCAGCGGTAGAGGAGACAGAAGCCCCACAGCGCGCACACAACGTGTGCTTAAACAACGGAGTACATGCAACTTGTTCCAGCAGTGCGCACACAGCTCTGTTACCTGCAATAGCCATTCCCACCTGCGCAGCTTGTGGTGCTGACTCTTTGAGGTTTGGCTTCTAGGCTCTTCCTACTACAGCTTCTGTGCCAAACCAAGTGTGCTGCTGTCCGAATCAATGAATGAAACAAAAAGGGTTAGGGTTGTTCCTGGAAGAGCTTAGTCCAGGAAAAAAAACAAAGAATAGTTCAGGGGCTGATGATGTGATGCAACGAGGCATTTTGATACCCAAGTAACATGGATTAGAGGGAGAAGGTGAAAACTGACTTTTGAAAAGCGTAAGAGAGATGGGTTCAGATAACTAATTATTTAAACAACAAACCCAGAAATGAATGGTAGCTCTTATCAGAGTTGAGGGTCAGGGCTCCTTGAACTCAGAGGTGTTTTGCGTGACCGAGAACAGAAGTAGCCTAAAGGCTTGGTTCAGCACGATAGTCAGACCCTGGGGCTGGGCTCCCTACCCAGGGATGCCCTCCATCCCATCCTGAGGGGCTTGCACTTCCCAGCGAGTGAGGAAGCTCCATGCTCACGCCCGCGAACATGCGGCTACTGGTCTTTTGCTCTCTAAGCAGGGCTGTGAAGAGGTGTGGCTGTTCCCACATTCCTGGGCATAATCTGTATCAGGTGTACAATGATAAGATCTGAAAAGAGATGGGTTTTTAAGCGTTTGATTTTCCAATCTGCAGATTAAATGAACATCCAAGCAGTCACTGGAACCCCCAGCTGAGCTACTTTGAGTATCGGCGGTTACTGCGAAACCTCACAGCCCTGTGGATCCGAGCTACCTACGGGGAGTACAGTAAGTGACCAGGAGAAATGCTTGTCCTTCTTAAGTTTTAGCTTAACTGGCTTCAGCTCTCTAAGGTCCAGCCACCCAGACAGATAAATAAACTACTTGATGGTTTCAATGTAGAGTCTCTATATTACATGTTTAGATTCTGGATAAGTTATTTAAAAAAGACTGTGAGCCCTGGCTGTTGGCTCAGTGGATAAGGCACCGGCCTGCAAACCCAAGGTCACTGGTTCGATTCCCAGCCAGGGCACTTAACTAGGTTGCAAGCCAGGTCTCCAGCCAGGTCCGTAGCTGGAGGCAGGTGAGAGGCAACCATACATTGATGCCTCTCTCCTTTTCTTCCTCCCCTCCCTGCCCTTCTCTCTGAAAATAGTGAATAAAATCTTTAAAAAGAAAAAAAAAAAGGAATGTGATGGGGGAATGAAAGTGGGAGGAAAATGAAACAATTGTAATACAACAATAATAAAATTAATTAAAAAATATATTGTCAAAAAATAAAGGAATGTGTTCTCTGAAAAGTGCTGAGTCTCCAAATTTAGAGGAAAGCAGATGATGTGATCATCTGCAGTAAATGGGTAATTCCCTGTGACACAGGCCTACTTATTCCTGGGGAGCTTTTCCTCTGGGATGATTCTCAGTGCCACCATGTCACGTATTCTGCTCTTACGGAACTTCGCACACGCCTCCACGCGGAGCACAGTGAATGAACACTGCTGTCTATGGTAGCCAGTCAAGAATGATAAAATCTGAAAAGAGGCCCGACTGCCCATCGGCAGACCTTACCACGGGCTCTGTCTAACCTGTTCCCTCTGTTGCAGGTACTGGCTACATTGACAACGTGACCCTGATTTCAGCCCGCCCAGTCTCTGGAGCCCCAGCACTCTGGGTTGAACGATGCGCGTGTCCCGTTGGGTACAAGGGGCAGTTCTGTCAGGATTGTGCTTCTGGCTACAAAAGAGATTCGGCCAGGCTGGGGCCTTTTGGCACCTGTATTCCCTGTAACTGCCAAGGGGGAGGGACCTGCGATCCAGACACAGGTGAGTGACGTGAGCACCTGGATGGAGGGGTCAGTGGCTGGGGGCAGCCAGGCCACGGGGGTGCCCGGTGGGGGCAGGGGAAAGACGGTAAGCCGGGGCTGTGCCTGAATTCATTTCCGAGATGGAAAAGGATTAAGGAAACAGGGCTGGAGTCGGGGAAGGTGGACTCGGGGCCTTGGCTCTGCAGTCCTTTTCATTGCGGAAATGCCACAGGGGCGCGGGAAAGGTGCTGGGGGGCTGGGGGGCTGGGGTCAAGTTGCGGGCCTTGTGTGGGGAGATGAAAGGCAGCCCCCGGATGAAGGTGCCAGCGCGGGGCAGGGGCGCAGGTTCTACTTTGGAGAGCATGTCTACTGAGTACGGGAGGGAGAGGGTGGGTGACATTCAGGCTCCGGGCCACGTTTGGAGCCACACCGGGGCAAAGCCGAATGCCAGTGCTCCAACACTCGGAAGAAGGTTTCGGAAGGAAAGGCTTGTGTTACTGAGCTCAGGCCCCCAGACAGCGCCCGTGTTCCAGGAGGTGGAGAGCTTTCCCCGCTCAGTTCTCTGTTTCTCCATCCGGCCCTGGCCTGCAGGAGACTGTTACTCAGGGGATGAAAACCCTGACATCGAGTGTGCCGATTGCCCCCTGGGCTTCTACAATGACCCGCACGACCCCCGAAGCTGCAAGCCATGCCCCTGTCGCAACGGGTTCAGCTGCTCCGTGATGCCCGAGACAGAGGAGGTCGTGTGCAACAACTGTCCCCTGGGGGTCACCGGTAAGGCCCAGCGTCCTCCTCACCCCATCCTGATGCTGGGAATTCACGGGCCACACTCCCATGGTTGAGGAAGGGCAGGGGGTCCTGGGAAGAACCACCTAAAGGCGTCTCAGGAGGTTTGTAATTCGAAGATGAAGTTTTCAGACAAAATACATGCTTTAGCTCATTAAAAAAAAAAAAAGAAGAAGGAACCCAGGCAAAGAAGGAAAACTGGGTGACCTTTCAAATGTCATATCTGAGCAGTGGCCTTGGGCGCAGTGCTCCGATCCTGACTTTGGCCACTGTCCAGCTGAGTGGCGGGAGGCCCCTGAGGGGTACTGCTGTGTTCTAAGACCTGCCTCGTGCGAGGGCAAGAGCCGCCGCCTGGCCTGGGGGCTGCCCCCTGAGCCCATGGTTCAGGGTCAGGATGGAAGCTTCCTTCTCCAGGTGCCACAGGTGCTTTCCGCTTCTGCGTCCGGCCGTGTGGCGGAGGGATGACCCCCTGCGCTTGGCTGTTTGCTCCTTCCAGGTGCCCGCTGCGAGCTCTGTGCCGATGGCTACTTCGGGGACCCTTTTGGGGAACATGGCCCGGTGAGGCCTTGTCAGCCTTGTCATTGCAACAACAATGTGGACCCCAGTGCCTCTGGGAACTGTGACCCCCTGACCGGCAGGTGTCTCAAGTGCATCCACAACACCGCTGGAGTCCACTGCGAGCAGTGCAAAGCAGGCTACTTTGGGGACCCCCTGGCTCCCAACCCAGCGGACAAGTGTCGAGGTAGGACTATGTCCCCGAAAGGGGTGTGTGCAAGTGTGTGTGGGCATGCACCTGTGTGTCCATGTAAGAAGGTACAAATCCACAAGGCCAACAGCAGGTGATGTGGTGATGTTACTTTGGTTTCTCTGACCAGCTGGCCCATGACCAGCCCCAACCTGTCACCTCAAAGGCCTTAGACCAGTTTTCCCTGTAGCAGGGCTGGAAGACAGAGCTGGAGGATGTCGAAAGGGTAAAACTGGGTAGGAGAAAGAAATAAGGTCAGGTCTACACGCCTAAGTGGAAGAGGAGATAAGATAGGGCCACAGCCCCTGCCCAGTCCCAAGGCCGGCGGGCAGGGTGGCGGCCACACGTGTAATAGGAGAGTAATAAGTGACTGGAGACTAAGCCTGGACAAGCTGAGGTGGGGAGGGGAGTGGGCTATAAATTAGTTTGACGCCCTCTCAGGAGGTCAGGGTAGTTGACGTATAGAAAGGCAGTGGTCAAAACGTCTCCTAAAGATTGGGCGTCAAAACATCAAAGTAGTACCTCTCCGGAGCATTCCTGATGCTGCTTGAGATCAAAGCAAAAATGTGTGGACGGGCCTCTGGCTCAGCCCTTCTTTCAAACCTCTGCACAGATTATGTTCAAGAGGCAAGTTCAAAGCAAGGGGGTTGGTCTCACCCCTTGGTTGCAAGATCTCAGACCAGGCCTGGTGCCCAGAACCTATTTAGAAGTTTATTTATTACAAGGTCTAGGTTGGCTCTGGGGACCCAGATCGGAGGACCCCTGATCCCCCAGGAGGTCTATAAAGAGCCCAGTGGCTCCATTGACACCAGAGTCCCTGCCCATGCAAACACTCGAAGACCTCGTACAACCTGGGACTTCTACCTGGAAGCCTGAATCCCACCTGCTCTGACCCCAACCTGCGGGTTGGCTGTGATGTGCTAAAAAGTACCCCGTAATAGGAGAAGCCCATGTGACACAGCAGTACTGAGTTCAAGTCCACTTGTTGAAAATACCTGTTGTGTTATTTTCATCCTACCAATTAATTTCTCTGAGTTTCAGTTTCCTCATATGGATTAATAATATTTAAATTGAAGTGGTTGCAAAGATAGAGAAAGTATACTGTAAACTCTATCATTCTAGTTATAAGAGACTATTAATGGAGATTTCACTGGCTTGCGACCATACATTTCTTCACCCAACTATTTTTTTCCAAGCACCTAGAAGGCACCCAATGTGGAGCTCAATACTAAGACTGTAATGATAAATAAGTCAGTCCCAGCTCCCACAGAGCTCACATGCTAATCAGGAAGATACAGATATATAAGCACATAATGACAGTACAGTTATGTGATTATATTACCATATGCTGAGTATTTTGTGAGCACTGAAGATAAAGCAATCCAGAGAATCTCTGTACCTCCATTAGAATGATGTCTCAGCCTCTGTTATATTCTCAGCTCTTTAAACAGAATGTGGTGCATAATAGGTGCACATTCAGTTTGACTGATTGAATACAGGTATTGATTTCTTACTACATATCATGCATCAAAGGCAGCAGGGCAGGAGGAGAGGAGCATTGACTCTTTTCAAGTTCCCACTCCAGCTGGCCATTTACTTGCTGTGTGACCTTGGACAACTAATGGAACCTCTCTGAGCTCATATTCCTCATCTGTAAAATAGAGGGAGATGTCCATACCTAGCACATATTAGATCCAGAAGAAATGTTATTCACCTTGTGAACAAACCAGAGTGCCTGCTGAATATTCAACAGGCTTGTAATTTAACAGGAGGAAAAAAATAATAAATGCCACCAGAAAGAATGAACTGTTGTAATATTTCTCCCTGCACACACACACACACACACACACACACACAGCAAATGTGCTTGGAGCCATAGCCAAGAGATGAATCTAATCCAATGTGAATCAATGACATGATAAGAATGCCCACTTGATCTTTGTCCTTTTATTTTGTTATACCGTCGATTTCTGGAATTAGCTTGATGGGAATGCCTCCCATTTGTCTGCCTTTTGTCTCTAGCTTGCAACTGTAACCCAGTGGGCTCTGAGCCTGTGGAATGTCGAAGTGATGGCAGCTGTGTTTGCAAGCCAGGCTTTGGTGGTCTCCACTGTGAGCATGCAGCATTGGCCAACTGTCCAGCTTGCTATGACCAAGTGAAGGTTCAGGTGTGTGTGCTAACCACCTCTCACCCTCATGAGTAAAATCTGTAAGTGTCTACTACAGGTCTAGGGACCTCCTAGTCTCCTTAGGGAGAGGAATAAGGGTTCCTATCATTTTCTTCAAAAAAATTACTCTATTAAAAATTCTGTATAATAGTAATAGTGCTCCAGATTTATGTTCTGGTGACTTATCGTTTTCAAAGCCCCTTTGGTAGATATTGTTCCATTTGGTATTCATAATAATTTAGTCAGCTTGGGAGAAAAAGTGTTCTATCCTCAGTTTTCACTGAGCAAACAGTTCCAGAATTTTTGCAAAGTTTTAGAAGTCCCATGGCCAGGTAGAACTGAGAATCCCACCCATGTCCCCGGACTCTTGAGTTCAGTGTTCCTCCCACTATAATATGCCACTTCCTAGGATTCCTTCCAAGAGATGTCCTCATATAACAAATGAAGAAAAATATAAACGTACTGAAGATAGGAGAGTCCAGAGACTTTCAAGGCTGTCTTAACTGGAATGGCTTCCAGAAATTTCTCATTTACGGTGCAGAGAAGAGTGAAATTGATGTTGTTATTAGTACATATTACCTTGCTAGAGTGAGGGGTAGGGAGAGAAAGGCCCCAGGTGGAACCCTAAATATAGGACAAACTCAACTTGCTTTTTAAATGTATCTATTTAACCAACCTCTATAGCACTCATTCATTCCAGGCCCTGTTGTGAGCACTACAGAAGTATGAACTCATTTAGTTCAAGTAATAGCTCTCTGCTTTACTACCCCCATCTTATGGATAAAGAAAGTGACATGCCCAAGGTCACGTAGCTGGTGAACAGTGGGTCCAGGATTCAAACTCAAGAGTCTTGACTCTGGAGTCTGAACTTTGAACGAATGTGACATGCCAGGCATTTCTGCTCCTTTTGTCCCCTGGGTAGGCGGGATTCACCCATCACCTGTCCTGATCCTCTCCCCTGTGCGGTTTCAGATGGACCCTTTCATGCAGCAGCTGCGGCACCTGGAGGCGCTGGTTGAGAAGGCTCAGGGCGGCGGTGGAGGAGCCCCCAACGCAGAGCTGGAAGGCAGGATGCAGCAGGCTGAGCAGACGCTTCGGGACATTCTCAGAGAGGCCCAGATTTCAGAAGGTGATGGAGGCCAATTTCCCTTCAGACGGGAGAGGAGTCCAGCCCCAGAAAGCATTGCTACCCTAGGGCGTAGTCTCTCTTGTGGGTGACAGTTCAGCAGGTGTCTCTGCCCGGCCCTTGCAGAAGGGAAAGGACTGTCCGTGACATTCTCCTGGGAAATGACTGATGGAGGTCAAAGAGCAGTTGCGTGCATTCACTTACTGGGTTTTCACCATTTTGCCATAGGCCAAAGTCACTTTTTCAGCCCTTGTTAATAACGTCCGGCCCTGGCTGGTGTGGCTCAGTGGATTGAGCGCCGGCCTGAGAACAGAAGGGCCGCCGGTTCGATTCCCAGTCAAGGCACAGTCCAGGGTCATGAGCCGGGTCCCCAGGTGGGGGCATGCGAGAGGCAACCACACATTGATGTTTCTCTCCCTGGGTTTCTCCCTCCCTTCCCTTCTTTCTAAAAATAAATAAAACCTTTTTAAACATGTGCTGATCACTGTGCTGACTTCCGAAAAGTTCATCCTTTCCTTGTTGGCATGCAGGTGCTATGAGGTCTCTCAATCTCCAGTTGACCAAGGCAAGGAACCAAGAAAACAGCTACCGGACCCGCCTGGAGGACCTCAGGCGGACGGTGGAAAGGATTCGGGCCCTGGGCGGTCAGCACCAGAGCCGCGTTCAGGATGCTCAAAGGCTCGTCACTCAGCTGCGCCTGAGCCTGGAGCAGAGCGAGTCGTCCCTGCAGAACACGGTAGGTGTTAAGACAAAGCATGGCTCGTTGCACGGCTGTGTGGAGACCCGCCTGCTGGCTCCCGGGCTGTCTCGGGTTTTCTCGTCCACCTGGCAGATAGTTGGGCATTTCTCCCTTGACGCGGTCCCAGCTAACTTTGTGTTCTTTAGCACTTCCCGTCTGACTGCTTTACTCCCCAATTCATTGCTTGCCAACCGTACCCTCCTCATTTGGCCCTGCCTCTTCTCCCTTCTCTCCGTGTACCTCCTCGCTCGTGAGCTCCCCGAGGGCAGGACTTTGTTGTGTTCATATTTACATCCTCAGCCCGTACACAGCGTGTGGCTGGGGTGTTTGCTGCAAGAATGAATGAATCAGCTACAAAAGCACAAATGGGAAGAAAAGGCAGGCAGGCACGGTGGGTAGAAAGAAGGAAGGAGCCCAGTGAAGACATGGTCCTGAACTTGGGAAAGAAAATACCTGTTGCCAGCATGAGTATCTGGGTCGCATAACTACAGTGTGGTAGGAGGGAGACATTTCAATAAGCTCTCTTCCATTTCAGAATAAAGAAGGCAAAGGGGACAATTCCATGAGTGGGCAGGTGGGAGATGAGTGAAGGGAATGAAAAGATAATCAGGTATTATACTGAGGAAGTGAAGGATTTCAAAAATAATGTGTATTCAATACACAATTTCAAAATATTGTGTATTATTTTTTCTTACTTTAAAAATAATGTTTGTTTTGTAGACAATTTAGAAAATAAATAAGAGTCCCCTGTAATCCCATTCCTAAGAAATAACCACCATTTAAACTTCACAGAGTCCACTGGTTTTTAAACATATATGAAAACATAAACGTGTGCATCTTTTTAATGCATCTGTACCCATTTCCAGACATTTCTTGAACACGAATTTCAACTTTATTCTTGTCTGTACTTTTTTAAAAATTGTAATGGTCATGGTGACTTGGGACACCAAGTTTCAGGCTGAGGAAGACACGTGGCTAATGGCGAGTGGCTCTGACGGGACAGCTGCAGAACCTGTTTAGGCTCCATGGCCAAGTGCAAAGCCTTAACCGATTTTCCTTTTTCACAGAACATCCCTTCCTCAGACCACTACGCGGGGCCAGACAGCTTTCAAAGCCTGGCTCAGGAAGCTGTGCGACTGGCAGACAGGTGAGCGCTGCTGGAAGGCACCCCTGCTTCCCCTACTTGGGGCCGTCTCTGCAAGGCTGGACTTGAACAACAGGCCAGGGCGTTCACGCCCTCATCCTCGGATTCATGACCTCCACGCTCCTTTGCAGCCCTTCCCCTATCTTGAAGCCATTCTTTAACCACCCGCCTTTTAGGGATGTAGGTGGCCAGTGGACACGGTCATTTGGCAGAAGTTGGGGATCAGGGTGTTTCCTTCCCAGATTTTTCTATGACTCATGACATGGCTTTGGTGTATGTTAGATGTACTTCCTCACACCCCATGCAATGAATCAGCCCTTGGAAAAGAACACCCTGCAGCTTTGAGGGACTCCCAAGCTCCCTTGCCGAGCCTGAGAACAAGTGACAACAGGTCTTGGCTGGCTGGTGGGGGCTCTGTCTGCTGGGGGGCAGGGGGTGGCCTCCCCCTGCAAACCAGCTCTGCTGGCCCCAGTGACAGCAGGCAGCTCCTTGGTTCTTGCCTGATTTGCAGCTGCCATGTGGAAGAGATTTGCTCAGAGCCCAGCACTCAACAGCTGCCCCCTGAGTTTGTTTTTATCACTTTCTAGAACCAGAAGGACAAAAGTGTATGGGGGAGCTTTTACTGACAGGCCTTGTCCTCCCTAGTGGTGGCCCAGTTTAGAGTTGTGGCAAAAGTGAGTAGGGGGTTGAGTGAATTAAGACCTAGGGTTTTTTTCTTTCCTGCAGAAAACAACTTATAAATAGTCTATCATCTTGATACTGCTCCCAGCCATCGCTCTCCCCTACCCCAGGCCTCTCCTGGTTATACCATAAATGGAAAAGACCATCAAAAAGTCTATGACATGAGGCTACTCCTTGTAGAAGATCTTCTGCTTCTTGATTGTGCCTCTAATTTCACCCAACTGGGTCCATTCTGTTTGGCTTTTCTAGCCAAACCAGTTCTCTTGCTCCCTTCTCTTCACTTAAATAAAAGGCCTTAAGGAAGCTCTTGCTAGCAAAGCCCCAATTCTTTATTTTTAATTCCTTCAGTCATGAGCAGTCAGCCAGCAACATGGAGCAACTGGCAGGGGAAACTGAAGATTATTCCAAACAAGCCCTGTCACTGGCTCGCAAGGCACTTCAGGAAGGAGGCGGCGGCGGCGGCAGCCTGACCAGCCCCGTGGTGCAAGGGCTCATGGGAAAGTATGTCTCAGCAGGTCTTCACGGAGCCCAGTATCCTCTGCAGCTCTCCAGGCCATAATGCAAACCACATGTCTTTAAAAATAGGTTAATAAGGGGGACAAGAGAATGAGAGTGTTACTTTGGGGCAAAGGAGGTGACTTTAAGGCTGGAAGAAGAAAAGGAGGGTTAATCAAAGTTAAGTTTGTGTTTTGTTTTGGGGTGGTTTAAAAGATTGTATTTATTTATTTATTTTTAATTATTTATTTATTATTTTAGAGAGTGGGGAAGGGAGAGAGGCAGAGAGGGAGAGAGGCAGAGAAGGAGAGAGACATCAATGTATGGTTGCCTTTCACCTGCCTCCAGCCACGAACCTGGCTGGACACCTGGCTTGCAACCTGGTTATGGGCCCTGGCTGGGAATTGAACCAGTAACCTTTGGGCTCGCAGGCCAGTATCTTATCCACTGTGCCACCAGCCAGGGCTTTAAGTTTGTATCTTGATAGAGAGATTGCATGCTTGGTGATATGGTCCCCCTCCGTGGTGTTTGAAGGATGTGAGTAAATCCATCTGGTGGCATGGATATAAAATTAGTATGTTATCAAGAACTGGGAAACTTGGGTGGAATTCTCCTAATCCAACTTGTATCAATTTTAAGGCTTTTGTTTAGATGGGAGAGTGGAGCATGTGGTTGACACAAAACTTCCTTTGGTTTATCTGATCATTCCAACTATATACTTTTAAGACAACAGGATGGATTTTTTGCTTTTAATAAAAAGAGTGAATTCTCACAACGTCCTCTATTTCCCCCTTGGCAGATTGGAGAAAAGTAAGTCTCTGGCCCAGCAGTTGTCCAGAGAGGCCATGCAAACTGACGTTGAAGCAGATAAGTCTTATCAACATAGCCTCCGCCTTCTCAATTCCATGTCTCAGCTTCCGGGGATCAGTGACCAGTCCTTTCAGGTAAAAACGTGCCACCTGTGTGCTGACGTACAGAAGAGCCATGATGCTTGTTTCTCTGGGGGTTCCATAATATTGTCCATTCAGCTTTATCTCCAGGTTGACCTTTTTTGCTTATGTTAGGAAGGTATGTATCCTTCTCATGATCCATTTCCATGTTCTTTAACCCCAATCTTGGTCTTTGAAAAGGCCTGGGCTCATATCCTGAACGAATTAAGATAAAAGTTCTGTATTTCTTCCCCACTCTGGGCCTGCTGAAACCTGTGGGAAATAATTAAGGGTCAGATTTGGTCTTTACCTTTGGGTGGAATCTATGGCATATCTCTGCATAGCCACTCAGAAGATCTGTGCTCTTCTCAGACATTTTGCCTTATTTCTGCCATCAATTCCAAAATTAGATTAAGAAGATTCCGCTTCCTACCAACCACAAAACACACTCACAGTGATTCCCACAAAAAATGTTCCCATGTATCCAGTAGGTAACTAAAACATACAACAATAATAATAAACACAGACACAAAACCTGTTTGAGGAAGGTGGTATGGGAAGAGGAGTAGAGGATCAAGCAGTACAAACTTCCAGTTATAAAATAAGTCATGGTAATGTAATGTACGCATGGGGAATATAGTCAGTAATATCATAACGGTGTTTGGTGACAGGTGATCACTGGACTTATGGCGATCACTTCATAAGGTTGAATCACCATGTTGTAGACCTGATATTAATATAATAGTATGTGCCAACTGTAATTAGATGTAATTTTACAAAGAAGAAAAAGAAAACCTGTTTGTTGTCTGAAGGATCTGCTTTAGGCATAGTGCCTGTTAGGCTTTGGCTACTGTTATTGTTTCACACGATGGTGGCAGGAAGACTGGGGTGGTGACTGAGGAGCAGAAAGCTAACTTATTCATTTTTTGGGCTCACAGGTAGACGCAAAGAGGATCAGACAAAAAGCTGATTCTCTTTCGAGCCTGGTGACAAAGCACATGGATGAGTTCAAGCGTGTGCAAAGCAATCTGGGAAACTGGGAAGAAGAAACCCGGCAGCTCTTACAGAATGGAAAGAATGAGAGACAGGTATCTTTTTAATTTGTTCACTCAACAAAACATATGAAATGGCTACATTGCGAATAAATATGGAGGATAAAAAAACATTGGAAATGCTCTAAGAGGTCAGGTGCCGCTGTGTGCAGTAGAAGTGACTGAAAAAAAAAAAAAAAAAAAAAAGAAGTGATTGAGATACAGGAACCTTGATATACATAGCTCAGCTCCACCCATCAAATCAGCCTTCAAATCTAGGAGTGGACTCTGGCCTCCTGGGTCCACCTTGGGTCCAGCTCTATCTGCTATCTTAGCTTCAGGAAGTTTCTAGAGTTAAAATTATGATTTGCAAAACTGTTCTTTCCTCCAATAGTGGACTAGGTAGAGTTCCAGGCTGTTCTCTAAATGGGACCCTTTTGAGTTGTTGGGGTACAGTTTGCTCTGTCCCGGGTTGCCTCCTCACCCCTAGACTCTGAGATGAATTACAGCTCTCTGTTGTCACAAAGAGAAGTGTACCAGTGATTTTGCTGGCAGGAATGCACTTCCTAGGTCTATGTTAACTCCGCGCTCATCTTGTTGTGTCTGCCTGTTTACAGAAATCAGCTCAGCTACTTTCCCGTGCCAACCTTGCTAAAAGCAGAGCCCAAGAAGCTCTAAGTATGGGCAATGCCACTTTTTATGAAGTTGAGAACATCTTAAAGAACCTCATAGGTGAGTAATTCAAGGTTCCTGTGAGCATTTGAAAGGTAGAACCACGACTTTGGTTTATTTATTTATTTTTTCGAATCCTCATATATCTCTCTAAGGGACAGGGACATTGGGAGTTTTAAAAGATGCTTAATAAATAACTTTCTAGAGAAAAAGACTTCATTAATATTTGATGCAGTAGGAAGAATTGACTTAGATGTCGGAAGGCTTGTATTCCCATCTCTGCTGGGCCCCGTGACCAGGCTGAGCTGGCTGTGTGACCATGGGCAAGTCACAAAGCCTTTTCGGAACCCAGCTTTCTCTTTAAAAGAAGAAGGTTAAGTTAAGTAACCTCTAAAGTCCCACACAGATCCAACATCCCACTACCATACAGGTGTTTTTTTCTTTTTCCTTGTTTGCTTTCTTTTGTTTTTTCTTTTTCATTTTCTTCTCTTTTCTCCTTCTTCTCCTCCTCTTCATCTTCCTCCTCCTCTCTCCTCCTCCTCCTTCCTTCCTTCTTCCTTCCTTCCTTCCTCCTTCCTTCCTTCCTTTCTTCTTCTTCTTCTTCTTCATCTCCCTCTCTCTCTCTCTCTCTCTCTCTCTTTCTTTCCTTTTTTGGTGGCCTGGTTGATTCTAATACAGATTACTTTGTAGTGACAATGGGGCAAGCTTTGTCACAGCATTCAGATCCCAGGAAATTTGGGTTTGTGTCTTAGAGCTGTGCTCAAAGTTTCAAGCTTCTTCACTAAAGAACAACAACAAACTTCCTAAAGTCTTGGAATTCTCTTCACAGAAAGCACCTCTCTACCTGTTCTGGCCAACCCTCATCTGTTGTCATTGGCAGCTTAAGGGTTAAGGCCCCAGGCTTCGAGGATCCCATCCCACCTGCACATCCCATCCCTCTGGCACAAGCCAGAGGTTTCCCCACTTGGCTTTCTCCTGCCTGCCTGACCTGTCACCTGTAAATCTCGCTAACCCTGTTATGCCTCCTCCTTTGACTGTAACATGTAAAATCAGATGCAAAACCGCCATACTCTAGAGCATTTTCTCAATCTGCTGAGGTTTTGCTTCCCAGACAATCATCAGTTCAGCTCAAAGAAACTCATAGAAATGCCAAAAATAAACCAATTCCACCTGGTCTTGTTCATGTTGGAGTCCTAAGGTCCTTGAAGTGCGGGGGACCCAGAGCAGGCTGATTGGCAGCTCCTCTAAGCAAAGGATGAATTTCAGCCCTTCAGGGCCTCCTTCAGGAGGCTTTCTGCTGGGCAAGAAAGAGGAATAGCCGCGTCTCCCTCCTCGTTCCCAGGCAGTAATACCACTCGTGCCAGCAGTTTCCTTCAGCCTCTTCCATCTTCCTTTGTGAGTGATTGTATAAGCCTGTTCTCACCTCTGCGGCCATGTGTCCTCTCCATTCCAGAGTTTGACCTGCAGGTGGGGGACAAAGAAGCAGAAGCCAAAGAAGCCATGAAGAGGCTGTCGTACATCAGCCAGAAGGTTGCAGACGCCAGCAACAAGACCCAGCAAGCGGAGAAATCCCTGGGTAGCGCAGCTGCTGGTGCCCAGCGGGCAAAGAACGCAGCCACGGAGGCCCTGGAGATCACCGGCGAGATAGAACAGGTAGGGAGAGATGGAGACGCAGGCATGAGCAGCTCCCCACACCAGGGCAGTGTGGAACGGGACGGAGCATTCCAGTGCATCCAAGGGCTCTTTTGATCCACAAAGCTCAGAGTCCTGTTGTGGTGCCTGGTGGCCCCAGATCCACTTAGGCACCCCTTTTGCTGATTGACTCACAGTCCATCATTGACTGGGTATTAGAACCCTTGAATTTTCAGCTCTCTCTTTGGACAACACTGTGAGCAGGACCACCCAAGCCTGTTTGTGTACAGACTATTGTATTAGTGTCCTAGAGCTGCTGTCACCAAGTGCTCCAGACAGGATGGCCCACAACAACAGACGATTATGAGCCCACAGTGCTGGAAGCTAGAAGTCTGACATCAAAGTGTCAGCTGAGCTCTGCTCCCTGGGAGTCTCTGGGTGGAGGCCTTCCTAGGTTGTGGTGGCGGCTGTTCATTCTTAGCGTTCCTTGGTTTGTACCACATATCATCACATATCATCACATGGGGCTCTACATGGGTGTCTCTGACTCTTCTAATGAGGACACCAGTTGTACTGGATTATTCTACTCCAGTGCTGGGGGTTATGACTTCAGCATTTTGTAGGGGGAGGGACACAATTCAACCCATAACAGTGATCATCAATGTTTTCATTCAAGGTTATGGAATTCTGGAGTTCTAGGTCCCTTGTCTCTAGGTTTTATGTCTAAGCTCCACCTACGCATTCTTTGCTTTTCTTCCACTATGAGCCAGGCTATGCTTGGCACTGGGGATGTGATGAGAAAGGCCTGGTTCTTCTCTCCCAAGGGTACTCAGTAACAGGGAGAGATAGTTTAGTGACCCTTGCAACCCATATGTCCAATGCTCCTCTACGAGTGCTTCTCAGCTGGAAGAGAGTATCATGATTCTATTGAAACATGACTTCTCCAAAGCCAGTGCTACTCTAGAAAGCCCAGAAAGTACTCTTGATGTCTGGACTAGCCTTACTCTTGGACCACTTGATAACTTGCAAAAATCATCTCAAACTTTAACTCCTTTGAGGGTAGAGAACAATTTCAGATGCCTCTCTTTATTTGGCCTCTAGCACAGGGACATCTGCAACTTGGTGCTTAATAGTAGCTATGGATAAAGATATTGATAAGATTGGTTCTGACGAAAACAAAATCAAAGCTGCGGCCCATTCTTTCTCTGCACCCTGTACTCAACTATCTCAGGGAATCCAGTCATTCAGAAGACTAAAGCTGCAAAGAAGCACGGTAGAGAATGAGATGAGTTCCTCACCCTTTGGGTGTGCCCAGCTGGTTCCTACTGTGTTCACCATTTGGTGAGCATTGGTCTGAGAAGGAAGCAGTGTCTCAGTGCTGACCCTCCTCATCCCCAGAGACGTACCCACAACATTAACTTGTTGGAGGCAGAGCTTGGGAAAGGGTGTGTGTCCCCAAGTCTGACCCCCTCCCTGTGCGTGCTGCTTATTCCATCAGGGCCTGGCTGCAGCTGGATCTTTTCTGCAGTTGCCTTTGGAATGTTTTTGCGCCTCACCCTTCTCTTTTCCTTCTATCCCTGGCTTCTTTTCTTCTCCCAGGAGATAGGAAGCCTGAACTTGGAAGCCAATGTGACGGCAGATGGAGCCTTGGACATGGAGAAGGGACTGGCCACTCTGAAGAGTGAGACGAGGGAAGTGGAAGGAGAACTGGCAAGAAAGGAGCGGGAGTTTGACATGGATATGGATGCAGTGCAGAGGGTGAGTTCCCATGGTTTTCCATGGCAGAGCCCTTTAGACGTGCCCATGTGGGAAACACCCTTTCAAGACAGGGTTGTATGTATTTTTCTCAGGTCATTACAGAAGCTCAAAATGTTGATAACAGAGCCAAGAATGCTGGAGTTACGATCCAAGACACACTTGACACGTTGGACAGTATCCTACACCTCATAGGTATGTGGAATGCCCATCAGCTCCCAGCCCCAGGCTCAAGGGCTTTTCTGGAAATGGAACCAGACCTAGCCGTGGCAAATGGGAATCTCAACTTCCCTTAAGGGTATCAGGAGGTTGGCTTTGTTTCCAGGCCCAGATACTTCAGGCAGGTTACTTTACATTTTCTGGTCTCTAGGTTAGTTAGCATCTTTCTAAGATGGGTCACTGAGTGCTTTTGCTCTTGGAGCTGCACGTCTCTCGGTCAAAGAGCTGGGCATATTGAGGAAAGGTACACTGAAGCTCAGATTAGTTAACAATGTCCCACAGATCACAAAGAAAACTGTGGAGGCAAGATTTGAAGTTCACAGCTAAAGAGAAGGCTAGGCAGCTGGACAGTCCTGCTAAGGATTCTGACCTTGACCCTGAGAAGCTCGTGGACAGCTTTAAGCAGTGATGACACCATCACGGTATATTTCAGACAGATCACTGGGCAGCTGCGTAGAGGAGAGCTTGGAGGTGGGTTAGACCAAAGGCATGGTGAGGCTATTGAGGACGCTGTCGGAGGAACTGGGGAGAGAGATTATGGAGCCTTCTCTGAAGGAGTCAGCCTGGTGAGGAGAAAGATTCTCCCCGTCTGGGAAGTCAAGGGTCATTTGCTGATTCTGCTACGTGTCCCTCCCCAAGCCACAGTCGTACCCAGATGTTACCAGCTGTGGAAACTGGAGCTGTCTGGTAGATCGGGTAAAGGTAGTAGGTTCATGAGATAGTGCAAAATTTTAGGATAAAATAGATGGCACAGTGTGGCAGAATTCTAGATTTAGGCAGAAGTGATATCAGGCCCTTGTTTGGCCTGTTTGATCAAGCCTGGACTACAGCAATCATATGTACGTCGTCACTGACTCTGCCCACATTCACGAAACAGCCTGGTTCTCCTATTTCAGTTCAGTAGAACAACCTCAAAACCTGATGTTTCTGTGGAGTACCATCACCCTGAGGGACTAATATATCTGTATTGTTATACTCATCGGCCTGCTTGTGATTCAATGAGCCCCATAGAGTAAAATACCCTCGGAGGGTAAAACATGATCCAGTTGAGATTTCAGCAATTTTGTTTTAGTGTTCTCAAAATGGTACTGAAACCAAGAGGGCCTTTACAGAAAAAAATGAGATGATTGAGAAAGGTTAAACTTTCACTATGTGCCAGACATGATGCCAGGCATTTTCATGGTGTCATATCATTTTAGTCTTTCCAAGGTCCTATGGGGTGGGTTTTACTGTCTTTATGATATTTCAGAGGTACGAACTGAGGCTCAAAGACATTTGAGCCTTAATACCGTCCCTTGGTCACTCAGGAAGTGGTGGAGGCAGCATGCAGAGGTCTCTGTCACCAGGACTTCTAGTTAGGAGCAGCTCCGCTGCCTCCCTATGGACATAGTGTCTTGTCCCCAAACTTACTTAATTTCCCCTTCCTGTCACAGGACCCTAGATTCATGAACATTCCCCGGCCCCCAGTGAAAGGCTGATCTGTTTTTGTTATGGTGTTGTCTCTCTTCCGTCCTGGGACAGTAGCATTTTAATTGCTCTACATGTAATAAACTCATGCCATCAAATGCTGTCCTTCAGCTTGGATACGTGAGGCCACCTGACCTTGACTTAGAATTCCCCAAGGGCCACTCAAACCTATTTAAACCCCATGGGTCTGGCCCGGTGCCTTTGGTTTTCGATCGCTTATGGGTAAAACATACCGGAACAAATGTTACTCGCATTTCTTAATGGAAGGAAATCAGTGTCTTAGCTAGATTCCCACTGTTTTCAGGCCCGAAGGAGATCTTGCATCATCTCCTAACAGCTGCAATGCATCCTCCAGTTTGCAAAGCGTGTCCTGGCCTCTGTGAAACCTGAAGCCCAGCCAGTTTCTAAAGGTCCTCCAATGGAACGCAGGAAAATACTGCCTCGGGGCAGCTCAGCAAGCATCATTTGGGGTTGATTCTGATCGTAGAGCGAGTTCAGTCCCCTGTGACCTTCACCCCCCATCTATTCAGAGCATGAACTGTTGAACATGAAAGGAGAAAGCTTTGTATGGCTTAACTCTGAGCTCAGAGGCTTGAACCAAACTGAGCTAGCACTCTCGGAATGTTTTCTGGGTTATTTCTAATTTAAAACAAGCCTTTCAAAAAATGCCCGGCACGTTAGTTGCCCTAGGCAGGCGAAGGAGGAGTTAGTCCAGGTCATAGAAGGGCCCCGGCAAGTTGAAGGAAATCGGAAAGCCGGTCTTCTCCGCTAACTCCTTTGCCCTCCTCTCCGATAGAGCAGCCCGGCAGCGTGGACGAAGAGGGGCTGACTTTATTGGAGCAGAAGCTCTCCAGAGCCAAGACGCAGATCAGCGGCCAGCTGCGGCCCCTGATGGCAGAGCTGGAAGAGCGCGCGCACCGGCAGAGAGACCACCTCCACCTGCTGGAGACGAGCATAGATGGGATTCTGGCTGATGTGAAAAACTTGGAGCACATTCGGGACAACCTGCCCCCAGGCTGCTACAACACGCAGGCTCTTGAGCAGCACTGAAGCTGCCGTACAGCTTTCCCAGCGGAGGGTCCGGGGACACGGCCCCGGGGCTCAGGAGCTCTCTCTCGTGGGTGGGGTGGGAGTGGACATCGGGACATGTTGAGTAGGCATGCTCAGGTCAACTGACCCTGACCCCATCCCTGAGGCCTTGGCCAGACAAGTGTCTTATGGCACCAGTGGGAGGCCATTTGCTTTCTGATGCTGGGCAATGAGGCAAATACCTGTGAGTAGGAGACCAACCAAGGGCCTGGACCCCAAGGGAGAGACTGGATGGAAGGGCAAAATCTTCAGGCAAACGGTTGCCTCAGAACAGTCATAAACCGAGTCCTGGAGATGGACAAAGTGCTGTTGGGTAATAACAGCCCATCCTTTGAGTAATGGGACCAAAGGAAATTGTTTATCTTGGCTCACGCATGAAATTCTTCCTAATGTCAGAACAGAGAGTGAAGTCAAGTCATACCGTGGCCAGTAAAATACTATTGACACAGAGTGTCCGGTGTTCTTGTTGATCAGCGTTCCTTCCTCTTGCCCCCCAGGACCCTCACGTGAGTTCCCCTTTTAAGCTGGAAGGAGTGAGCAGGGGTGGAATGAGGAGTTGCAAGGCCGGCCCATTGCAGCTTGCTGCCCGCTGGTGCCCTGCTCCCTTCGAGTCCTTCTGGGCCTGCGAGTGACATCCTTTCTCTGAGGATTCCATGACATCAACCTACTGGCATTTCCTACTAGCCAAGCAAACACTGGGGATTCACTTGGGGGTTTCAAAGTGATTGACAAACATAGCTTGGCCATTGAAAGAGGTACATTATTGTCCAAAAGATTTATGAGTCCAAGTTCGACCCCACTTTTCAAACGTTAAAAACTAGTTGCACCTTTGTGTTTTATCTCATTGTCTCTCTCGCCCTCTAGGAGAGAATGCTCCTGCTCACACTTGAGCTGGGGGAGGATTCATCCTTCTAGTCATCCTTCCATCCATTCCTCCATCTTTACAATGTGTATTTATTAAGTACCTCCTGTGTGCCGAGGCCAGGGTACGGTAGTGACATAGTCTCTGCCCTCATAGAGTTGATTGTCCAGGGAGGGAGACATTAAAAATTAAATTTCAACTTAGCAATCTTGTTCATCACAAGTGGTGTTTATTGCAATTACCCGCCTGGTTTGCAGCCTCTTTTCTCAGCAGAACATATGTTGCAAGACACTCCCAGGGGGGCCTTGGGTTTGGCAAAGCTGAGATGGTGCACACGTCCTTGCTGTCCAGCAGCCACTCTGCCCCTGTCCACAACCTATTGCGACAGACCGCTGAGTCATGGTAACACCAGTGGGAATTGCTGGGAAAACCGGAGGCCCCTCCACCCAGCCAGCAAAACTGGAGCTCTTCCTCACCTCTGTATGTCCTTGGCTTTTTGTGGACATGCTTTAAGTAAAGAATAATTCCTAGATGCTTATGACTAGTTTCTTTTTTTTTTTTTTTATCCTTTCAAAAGTGAAGTTTATTTCTTTTTTTTTTAAATGTTATTGTTGTTGTATTACATCCATCCCTTTTTTGCTCCCCTCTGCCCCCCCTCCCCACCCACCCATTCCCCCCAAAGTCAATCCCACCTGTTGTCCATGTCCATGGTTCCTTTATACTAGGTTCTTGTCTAAGCTGCTCCCCTTCTTTGCCTCTGCCTCCCCCCTCCCTATGACTAGTTTCTAATCTATGAACTCTAAGCCTGAGGTGGAGATTCCAATGAATGAGGGGAATGAAAATGCTGCAGAAAGAGCAAGGAGTTTCAGGGTTCGCATTTTTAATCCTTTTACTGAGCAAGTTGTCTGGCCCTCTCCAGCCATGAGAGGACTTTATGACATTTAACTGGTGCTACTCCTAAGCATGAAGGACGGTTTCTTTCTGGAATGCCCTGAGCAAAATGGGGGTTATCATGAATATTTTTTGTCATATTTTTTTTACCAGCTATGAAATAAAGGTAAAGATCATGTGCTTGTGGTACATTGCTACATTGCCCATGCTAATACATAAAAATATAATAAATTCAAGATCCTGAATTGGCCATCTACCCATGTGGCTGAGGAGAGAATACTGCATCTGTCCCCATTGACCCTTCCCACAAATACTGTCAGGGCTGATCACTTTGCTTTATCTTCTGTGGAAGCAAATTTACAATCTGGTCTTGACAATCAATCACACATTCTACAAATCTCTTGCTTTAATTAACGAGTGCCTAGAAAATGTAGATGTATTAATTTAATGAGATTGATGGCTATATCACATCAACCTAAAAATGTGCATAACTCAAGCATAATAGATGTTTTTTTTTCTTATTCCCATAATGTGCCAAATGGGGAGCAAGTTGGCAGGGTGGCCCTCCATCTGGTCATTCCAAAGGCCCTGCCATTAATAGCATGTGACTTTTAGGGTTACCCTGGGAGTTGTCTCAATTCCAGTGGGTGGAAGGGAAAGAAAACATGGAAGAGAGAGACCTGTGGAAGGTTTTTGTGAGCCAGGCCTGCATTCATTCCATGGTCTAGACCACATCTAACTTGCAAGGGGTCTGGAAAGTATAGTCCTTTGTAGGAGGCCACTTCTCAGTGACGAATCTACACTAGGAAGGGGGAGAATGCATCATTAATGACCAGCTATCTGTCTGCTGAGTGTAGGGTCAGGCAGTACGTATACTAGGGAACTTCGTGAGGGATCCATTAGTTGATGACCATGGTACATGCAATCATAAAAGGATTCCTCAGAGGGGTAGATTGGTAAGAAAGTGGTGAGAATGTCTTCCCTGGGAAGAGATGGCAATGGAAGTGACTCATGTGACTCTGTTGGTTTAAAAATGATTCCTTCATTTCCGAGGTTCTGATGAATTGTCCCTAAGAAGGGAGAAGAGGCCTGTGACTTAGAGATAGCTAACCAAGGACTTAGCCTCTGTTGCCAACCTTGATCTGACCCTGACATATGAAGGAAGCTTTTCTTCCGATCTGTCATCAGTGTTTATAACTTGTAGTGAAAACTCTTTTGTACTCCTCCTCTGAGAGTTTTCTGATGAACTGTGCCCCGTGGTGGGTGATTCTGCATGTCATCGTCTACTTTGCTTGACTCATGGGGATTTCTGTGTAAAGACAGGGGTAGAAATGAAACCACCTATAGACTAGAATTTCTTAGCAGATGTTTCTCTGATCTTATCCCAGGATGTGTTTTCCTTTTGGAGTCCTGGGGAGGCTGGAAACAAGGGTAAGAAAGTGCGTGGTGATGTCCAATGTTTAGAATACATCTTGAGGATCAGGAATATGTTTGTTGAGTCTTCTTAAATGTTTTTCATGGTCATGGGAATGTTATGGCTTCTTGCTGTGGTTCCGTGTTCTTACCTGGAAAGCAGAAATTAGCTCCCCGCCCCCACCTGCTTTTATTATTCTATGGGCTACATGAAACTTCCTAGAAAATGTCAAGATCAGAGCTTATTTACAGGTCATAAAAGAAGAGATGTGTGTGTATATATATATATATATATTCATATTTAGAATATAGATTTGATAAGCTCACAAAAGATGGCACATTAAAATGTTCTGACTCTATTTTAAACAAGTTCTCATAAATGCATACCTTCAGGACAGAGAAAAAAGTGCTTAGCTTTGTGCCAAAATAGCAAACATAAATACAAGGCATCAATTTATGCAGCATTTGGCACATCATTATTCTGGGCCACCAAATGCACATGGATGCACACAAAGCCTGCTAATCTCAATTTTCAACAACAACAACAAAATACTAAGAACTTAAAATTAAAAAACAAACAAACTCTACAACTAATCTAACGAACAGGTAGCTAAGCCTTAAGTGAGCTGCGCCAACAGGAAATTGCTCCTTTACTTTCTGAATCACAACTGGTATCAGCTAGTGACAATCACCATTGAGCCCTAAACCAACCCTTCATGTGTGTCACAAGTAAAAGTGATGGAAGAACTAGGAGTCACAGCAGGCTTGAACAATTAATTTTTTTTTTTGCTTTTTTGCATTGCCAAAACAATGTGCAAGTTTCATAATTTGTCTTACTTAAGATCTTTTATGCCAAAAATGTTTAAATAAGTTTTTAATTTTCAGAAATATATTTTTATTGCATCAGGAACCAATTTCATTAAGGAACCAAAGCTAACCAATACCAGACTATGCAGATTATGTACAATCTAAGACTTGGGGTATTTTTAGTTGAGAAAACTTAGGCACAATTTACAAAATTACTAATTATTCTTCCCTGCTTATGATCCTTGGGTGTGTTGTATATACTTTCATATTACACACATGGCATCAGGGAAACCAGGCAGAAAACGTCCTGCTCTAAGAACTTTTCACAACCCTTGCCTCCTGTCAGATAGGACTATTAAGAAAAAGAGATGAATTCCACAACCCACGGAGAAGCTTCTAGACCAAGACACGAGGCTCTAGTAGCATTGTCTTATTTATTAACATAATTGTAACATATTGCTAATAAAACTTTTGTCTATTCTAAGCAACAAAATTTTACTCAAAATATTTCACTGTGAAATGGCGTTGCAACTCGAATGTGGTTTCTATTCATGAATTGGTTTCCATAAAGCAAATCTTACTCTTAAAATGGCAGATTGAGTGACCAAAAGGTGATTTTAAAAAAAGCTTCCCCCTCCCCATGGCAATCCTTGAGACTTCCCGCATCAAGCTGGGTTCTGGGCCCTGGGACCAAGAGCGGAGAGTGTAAGTCAGCCTCGCGAACCGGAAAAGGGTAACAGGACACTCCAAACGTCCACCACGAAGAAACCACGTGAAGAGTTGAGTTGACTGAGCAGCTCTAGGAAGGGGCAGGCGGGATGAATTGGACAAAGCATCTTCATCATCGTTACCCACAATGCTGTTCCTAAAGTGTCCTGATTGGATGAGCCACAAAACTGGTCCCTGTTTCAATCCTTCCCACCTCCTCGGGTGGCAGTAGCTGCGGGAGCGACCCCGAGCTTTTCCTGGTCTGCTGATCAACTTTTGCATCACTCTTCTGTTGAACAAACTATGACATGCTTCTCTGCCTCAGTCCCGTAAAGAGTGTGTGTTCATGCGTGGGCGCGCGCGTGCATGCGTGTGGTTTGGATGACTGGAGTTGGGCTGTTAAGATACAAGTTGTTTTCCCCTGTAATTCTCTGCCTTTTGCTGGACACTGATTATTGAGTCTCGCGTTCTGCTTCGTTACGACAGCACATTCTTTCCAAGATGCCGAGCGTGAGAACGTCGGGGGAAGGTAGGTCAAGCTGAGGCGGAAGAACTGTCTCCAGGAGCTCCAGCGCTGGGTACCAGGCACTTCAGTGAGGGGCTTCCCTCCCCTGTTCCTACGTACATTCCAGGAAAACGAAAGCAACAGTAGCTGCCTGGGGTGGGGGTGGCCGACGAGGTACCAGCCAGCAGCACAGGCTCCTCCAAAAGGCCGTTCCTTGCAGAGACAGTCCTTGACACGAAGGGTTTCCCTCCTGCCTGTTCTCACTCATCAGCCACTTTCGGGAAAATGGGAGGGACTTGTTTTTATTGGGAGACAGAAAACATGGCTCCAGGCCCCTTTGACAGGATCACTCCAGCCCACGCACTTCTCACAGTCCCAGAGTCGGGCCAGCCACGGTTAGATTCTGTAGGAAGGAGCAGGACCCAGAGGGGAAGTCGGGGCCTAGAGGTTCGCCTACTGGCACCTGGGGCACCTCTTCAAACTCTGAATCATCTTTCCGGTGTTAACATTGGCTGGGTCACGGCCACAGTGTCCTGCCCTAGACTGAGAGAGGGGTCCTGACCTCCCCCTAGCAAATGAGGAGGGGGCCAGAATGGGGAGTAGGCAATCATACCCAAAAGGAGATTCGCTTCAGTTTTCCTTGCAGTAAAGGAAAGCTCTTGTAACATGCTCCCTGTGATGTATCAAGATAAGAACTGCTCCATTTCTTTCCTAGAAATCTTCTACTGCCCTGTTTTTCTCCTCAGCTCATCTCCTCTTTCCTCCTATAGGCCTTCCCACCACACACTGAGTGCATAGAAAAGCTCAGTTCTCTCTCATGGGCTGTGGACTAAATGGAACTTGACCACAGAGTCCAACAGAGTAACAGAGTGGACCAAAGTCAATGAAAATATCTTGTCTTTCTCAGATGTACTCAGGTGGATCTTTTTAGTGAACTCTACCCAGGAACTCCCTATCCTTGAGGAGGTCATGTTCCTTGCGGAGCCAGCTCCCCACTTTCCTGGATCTTCCTACACCAAAGCTGTGCTGTCTTTCTCCCCGCAACACCAGTATCATCTCGAGCATTCAGGGTCTTTCTTAGCCTTCCACAGAACAATCCTTTCTTGGATTCAGAGAGTCACTTTCTAGGATTTCCTCCAAGCTGTTGTGATCTCCTGATTTCTAAGGGAAACCCAGCTGCAGCCACCACATTCCCCCCCAGGACTATCATAGACAAAGCCATATATAGGAAGCACCTGGGCCAGACATCATTTAAAAGTAGGATACCAAGTAAAGGCTAAGATGAGTAGAAAATGCACGTTCCTTGGTCAATATCCTGGGAACCAAAGGATCAGAGGACATGTGACATGATACTAAGGATCAGGGGCACAATATCCTTGTGCTATGTGACTTGGGACCAGCCATTTAATTCAGGGGCTCTCTGCACCCTCATCTTTTAAAGGACAATGTTAGATCAACTAGTTTCTAAAGTTGTTTTGATCAATGACTCCATGGTCCTCAGCCAAACAGCAAGACCCAAGACTAGGATCTTCCTTCCCTTCTCTGGAGATTATTTCCATTATCCAAGAGGAATAACACCCTCCTGGATGCTACTCTTCCGTGCCTTCTGCTGACTCTAGTTTCCTCCTGGAAGCTATTGGAGGAGGCTGCAGATGTGAAGTGCGTGGTAAAGACCACACACTGGTATTAGATCTCACCCGACCCCCCTGAGCCATAGCTGGTACTAGATTTTGATTTAAAAAAAAAAGAAAAGAAAAGTGTCCTGATGCTCAGGGAACCCAAGAGCCAGAAGCTGGATGAGACACAGGGCAGGGGAGAACAATTTCCTTCTGGCTCTCCAACTGGGACTTGCAAGGGCCTGAGCAGCTAGAATGGAATCTGTCGACACTGCTTCCAAAGGGAGCCGAAGAAGGTGGGAAGTGGGGAGAAAAGGGGTGAAACAGTGTGGTGGTTCTCCATGCCCCTCACCGCCTCCGATGTCTCCCATGAACTCTACCTGTGTTACCACAGCTTGAGTGGGCGAGGATCATCAGCTTCCATCAGGACAGCAAACTGCCTTCTCCTATAACATCCTGGACTCCCATCATGACCCAGACAACTTGCAGCCAAATAGACCATAAATAACTGCAGTAAGCAAAGCCCTCTAGGGATGAGTGAATGAATCCCTAGCATGTTTGACTTCAGAAATGAATGCATCACTGGGACTTGGCATATGGGATTCTATGCAGGGAATGCAGCTAAGTATGGCCTCCAACAGCTTAGATGGGGACCCAAAGGGCCCTTGAAAATACCAATGCTTTGCCATCGGTCACAGCCCAAAAGGAAACAGGGATGGACGGGCTCTGCGTGAGCCTGGGCCCAGAGGCAAAAAAAGAAAAAACAGTCTTCTGATGCCCAGGAAGGGGACTCAAATTCTTCTAAGAAGCCCTACTGTTCCCAGACTTGCCTCCTAGGTTTCAGAACTTAAAAGCCTCACTCTTGACCCCAGACCACTGCTGCTGCTGCTGGAGGGAAGGGGGTGTGGGGGTGTGGGGTAAGTAGTCAGGGATGGGGAGGGGAAGTGGAGGAGCCTTGGCCTTCTTCATGGGATGTGGCCCTCAAATACCTGGTGCACTGAGGCTAGCCATGGGATCCCCTCGTGGGGGGGTGGGGGGGTGATAGGATCCCACAGCAATGCATCGAGGCTACAAACATAAAGAACCACAGACACTGACTTCATCCAAGTTCTCGGAGGCGTGAACCACAACAATCAAAATCAAAACAAAAAACAACAACAACAAAAAAACCCAGAAAAGAAAAAGAAAAAATAGCCCTTTGTGGTAAAGGGCATGCTGGGAAGGCGAGAGCCAGAGCCACTCCCCAGAGCATGCTGGGAGGTGGACACCAGCTCACCTCCAAGACTGCACTTCCCCCCAACTCCCACCCCTACTCCCTTGCTGAACCCCCAATCTGAAGACTAGCAGAAAGTATGTCCGAAGATGACTGCGGAATTAGGGACGCCGTGGTTCTCGGGGGTCCCCACACTGTGGGGGGTGGAGGGGGAGAACAGTCAAGACGAGGAGATGGAGAAACAGAGGCAGGAGAGAAACTGAGAGAGACTGGAGGTGCCAGTGTGTTGGCGGAGGACAAGGGGAGAGGGGGGCAGAGGGCGGGGTGGCCGCTAGCCCGAGGCGTTGATGTACAGCTGGCTCTTGAGAATGTAGTCGATGACCGGCTGGGACAGGTAATCCACCACGTGGCCGTCCCCATGCTGCAGAGCCAGCCTGGAGGAGGAGAGGTGGCAATCAGATACACTGCCTTCCCTGCAGCGAGGCGGGCGCCCGCCCACGCCCTTTCAGGGCAAGGGCTTACCTGACACCCACCACCAGCCTTGGCTTAGGCCAAGCCAATGGAATCCCCAGTAGGAAACGCCTTCTCATCCCCACAATTCCTCCCCCACCCTGGCTCTGTCACTTTCAAAGCCGAGGGACCATGGGCAAGCTATTGAAGCCCATCTGGTCTTCAGTTTCCTCTTCTAGAAAATGAGACTAATACCTATCTCAGTTATTATAAGGATTAAATGTTTCATTAAGAAAAGCCCTTAGAATAGCCCAAGCACACAGTAGGCATTTAAATGTTAGCTAGTCTCAGGTCATTCCTTTGTGCTTCTCTGCACTGTGGTCTTATGAAGAGGAGTCTTGTCAGCGTTCTTAGGATCCACCATTTCCTTTCTTTCCTCCAGGAGCCGGATAGAGAAGAAGGTGCCCTTCCCCGGGGCCCTTCTCACAAGCCCGGGGCTATGGAGGGAAGGAAGGCACCATCGGGTACAAAAGGGCTCCAGGGATACGCGTTGGAGGCTGCACAAGCTCACTCTAGCCTTGGTCTGGCTACGTCCCATTCTTTACTCAGATGATGAGTCCAACGTACCTGCTCTTGGTTGAGCTGACAACAGACATGGGGTGGTTGACATCGTCCTTCACCACCAGGATGTTGTTCTGGGGACAGAGCAGAGAGAGTAGTTGCCTGCGCCCCAGGCTTCTCCGAGAACGGCCGTCGCAGAGCGACACCAGCAGGGAGACGGAGAACTCACCTTGTACTTGCGGAGTATGGAGGAGTGATTCATGATTCGGTCTGTGTCGGCTGCGTCCCGGGGCACCACCACGATCCCAAAGTCCCCAACAATCACCTCCATCTGAAGGATGCACACAGGCACAGGGAGAGCGAGATCATGAGTCCAATCCCCTCATAAGCATCTAGTGAGCAAGGTGGAGGGAGCTCTCATCTATGCTTCAACCCTACACCTGCCATCTCAGCCCTGCACCTGCCTGCTCAGCCCTGTCGGGCAGCTCCTTCAAGTAACAACGCGGAACAGTGGGAGTGGAGGAGTGGGAACTTCGGCTGGCGCACAGAGATGCACGAAAAATACCTCCAGACTGAAAGAGTAGACATGCTCCTGCATATTTGGGCAAGATCTCCCATTCCCGAGGCTCCTGCTGAGTTGGTCATGCTGAAGAAGCATGTGAATGACACAGTCCTTCCTGGTGGACAGCCTTGTGGTGACAGATCCTGTCGCCCAGAAAGGAAAATCCGGGCCCCACTGAGGGCTACTGAGAGGGGCTGGAATGCTCCCCTGGTCACCCATGTGCAAGCTGTGTGGGTCTCAGGAGCAGGGAGCAGTGTGTGCAGAGGAAGTGACAGGAGGAAGGACGGTTGGAACAGGGGCGCGTGTGAGGTCAGCCTCTGATAAGAGCTTGCTGCCATCATGGGAGATGAAGTGGGGAAATGGTGCGGGATTAGGAAGCATCATCGGTGGGTGCAAGATTAACAGAAGGAAATTATGAATAATATAGGAACGGGTGATAGCAGGGAACTTATACGCATGACCCATGGACATGAACTAAGGGGGTGGGAATTGAGGGAGGGGCTGGGGGTCCTGGGTGGAGGGGAGCAAAGGGAGAAGAAGTTGGGACAACTGTAACAGCATAACCAATAAAATGTACTTTTAAAAAACTTTTTATTTTTCCTGACCATAGATAATATAAGCTTGGGAATCTCAGGGAAAAAATCCCTCAGCACCATACCACCCAGAGAACCTCTCATAGGAAAATAGCCTATTTCTGTCCAGTGTTTTCCTTGCTACACATGAGTATACGTATATGTATCTATATTTGGATTAAACTGAGAAATAAATCATTTTACTAGCATTTTAAATTAAGCAGTATATTGTGAGCATTTTCTTACATCATGAAAATTATTGAAAAGGTTAAGTTTTAGCAATCTGTGCACTTTATTGTCAGACTATACCACGATATAGCATGATACCTTAAACCAATCTGGTGTTACAGAAAGTGTGCAGTGACTTCAATCTATTTGCCATTATGCATCACACTTGGTTGAAGAGCTTTACATGTAAACCTTCTACCACATCTCTGATTACTTCTTTAGTATAAAGAAATAAAATAATTAGATGAAAGGATACGAACTGGACATATTTCAAGCCCTGAAGATATATTACCAAGCTGCTTTCTGGAAATGCCTGCCAACTTTTAGTTTCAAAGACCTTAAAAGTGATGGCTCTTAGAGACTTGCATCTAGCTAGGCTGGGCATATTACTTTTCAGGTCTTGCCAATTAAGGATCCCAGATGGAGGAAGTGGGGAGAGGGAGGCAGGCTGCTTCCAGGCAGGGCAGCTCAGTGAGAAGACCTGGCAGCAAGGGGCACAGGTTTCTCCTCATATAATGCTCTACACTAGTGACACAAAGACACATTACGGAGCACCGTAGGAGCTGCCTCTACAGAGTTGGGATCCACTTCCAAGTCTGAGTCACTGATGATGTGTGCATGTGCGTGCATGTGCGCGCGTGCGTGCTCTTGGGTGTTTCCATTCCCTTTACCCTCCTTCTACTATTGCTTCCAACTGCAGCTCTGATGTTGCTGAAATTGAAAGTTGGCTGAAGGTGCCTGCCCTAGGAGGGACGCTGTGGAGGGGAGTTCAAGGTAGGTACAGAATACCAGCGTTACTGGAGAAACCCTGGTTCTTCTCGCCGATGCAATAAAGAATTACAGATCAGTGAGCCTTTTAGCGTGCATGCGAAGTTTATTCGTGAGTAGGAGAGCAAAAGCAAGGGTGGCAAAAGCTAGGGTGGCCAAAGGTCGGGTGACTAATGTGGCCAGAGGTCCAAGAGAAGAGAACATGGCCAGAGGCCAGGTGTCCCAAGATTCCCTGGCCAGAGGCTGGGAGGACTAGGGCCTCCCTTGTGGCAAAAGGGCTAAGGGGGAACCCAAGACAAGAGAATGGAGTGAGTCCTTTGTTCTGAAGACTAGTGTGGTTAGCGGGATGGGGTGAGGGAGTTACAGTTTGATTGGTGGTAAAGGCAGTGCCCATTTTCTCAGGGAGATGTGACTACTTAAACGTAGGTATGTATGGCGGGGGGGTCTCTTAGTCTGAATCCTTAGCTTGCTCTAGACTGTTTGTTCATACATGAACAGGAGGCAGGCAGTTAACCAAAGTGGTTTTAGGGGTTTTTCCTTGGGCACTGTGGTCCCCCTGCCCTTCCAGGCCTTGGGATGAAAGCACAGTCTCAAGGTTTCCCTGTTCCCAGCTAGTGCGGATGACACACGCAGACTTGGAACAGCTCCCCGCATCCTGCACTATCACAGGCTACTTGTGTTGTTCGGAATGCCGGGCAGCCTTATCTGACCTGGCTCAGGGCTGCTGGGTCAGCGGGTGAGCCGTGTCTCCCTTTGCCTTTAGCCTTCTGTGTTAAGTTCTTCGTTAGACTGCAATGGTGAGGCTCCTGCCTTTGTTTCCCTACTCTCCACTCACTGGACTATAACATGGATCATGCCATTTGGAAAATGAGAGCCTTGCACAAGATGCTGCACTGATCGGTGGTGTTCAGATCCAATGAACTGGCACGGAGCGTTCGCCCTATAAACCAGGAATGTTGGGGAGAGGCAGGGCAGGGAGCTGGAGACTCCGCTCCTTCAGCCCTAGCTCTTAGAATGCTGCCCTGCGGGGTCGCTACTCAGAAGGTAACCCCAGACTGGTTCTCACTCTCAGCTGCATGTTAGAGTCGTTTCAGGTACTTTAAATGTTCCCAAAGCCCCGCTCACACCCAAGATCAATGAAATCAGAATCTCTGCGAACAGGACCTGGGCCTCAACAGCTGTTTGTTTCTTTAATTGCCCAAGTGATTGCAATATGCAGTCAAGCTTGAAAACCAGCCATCTAAGCACTGAATTAAAACACCAGGGGAATTTGTAGGGTAGAGAGAGAGTTAGGAAATCGAAGACAGGAGAAAAGGGAAGAAGGGGAGGGGGTGGGGCCCGGAAGTATACAGATCCCTCAACAGCTTGGCTCTGTAGATGTTTCAGGGTATCCGGAGTAGGCTGCGTAACAAAGGATCTGCCTTCAGTTTGATTCTGAGCACTTGATGGGTGCTTTATATGAGATGCATAAAATAATGGGGTTGTATAAAGCGAGCATTCTAGTTTAAAGCATGAAAGCAATGGCTCAGGCTGGCAGTCAGGACTCCGGGGCGCGTGGCATTACTGCTACTTTCCACTCAAGGAACTAATGATCTGAATGCCCAATCAATAACAGCACCAGGAGGCTCAGTGGGTGGCGAGCAGATGGTGACCTTGCTGCCTGAGATGTTTTCCTTTTCCAGAAACAGGCAGACAGACGTGCCCGCTGTGGTCCTACGAGGCAGAAGGGAAGGCAGCTCTGCAGGTGTGTGGGTCAGCGGCTGCAGACAGTTTCTTCCAGGGCACGTGCTTGACTGTCATGCTGGGGGTGTTAGTGTGGGGTACGTTTTGGGGTGGGGAGAAGTGCCAGCTGCTACAGTTGGTGAGGTGTACCATCTTCTTCCAGGGACTTAACTGTCCTTCCCCCCCTGCCCCCATCCCCTGGCTCCTATTTCCATCTGACTCTGGGACACCATCCTCTCTTGGTTGTCCTTCTACCTCACCAGCTGCTCTTTTTTGGTCTTTCTGTGCTGGTTTTCTCACATCTTCCTAACCTTGAACCATCAGAGTCCCCCAGACCTCAGTCCTTAGACTTCTTTGCTATCTATATTCTATCTATATTCTATATATATAGATATATCTATAATATATCTATATTAAGAGATTTCATTGTGTCCAAAGCTTTAAAAACAACACTGAAGGTTCCCAAAGTGATACCTCAGCGCAGACTTTTCTCCTGAGCTTCAGACTCATATCTAGCAGCCCGTCAAGACGCGTATTTGGATGAGGCATCTCAAATTTGATATGTCCATGAACCCCACAACCGTCTGACATCAACCAATCAACCCCCCGCCCCCAGAAAATGTCTTCCCTTTAACCTTTCATTTCAGTAAATGGAAACTCTCCTTACAATCGCTGAGGCCAAAGCCTTGGCATGTTCCTTGATTCTTTCTCTCACAGCCCACATTCAATCCCTAAGGCCACCCAGCTGACTCTGATTTCAAAACAAATCCGAGAACTGGCTCCTTTTTAACCATTTCCTGATCGACAGGTCCCTCTCCTGGTAGTGACTAATGGGACCTCACACTGTCACACTGCAGTGGGCAGGATCAGGGTACCTCTCTCCCCTACCCCCAGCACATGGTGGCCCTCTCCATTTCCCTCTGGCCTGTGTCATGTCTCCGAGGTGGGGGCCTGTGACATTTATCCTGCTTCTGCTCCCTGCTCACAAGCCCAGCTTTGATCATATCTCTTCATCTTCTGCTCAGACCTCTCCAGGGGAGGCGGGGCTGGGGACAGGGAGAGCAAGCGGCAGGGGAGACTCTGCTTCCCCAGATTTGAGAATCTGAGGGGAAGCTATGAGTCATGTTGAGGCCCGCAGCAAGATGGCCTTGGGAGAGACCCGAGGGGGAATCTCTCGGAAGGAATGTACAGTTATCATCATCATTCCCTCTGGAGCCTGGACTTCAAGGCCCGCCCTGCTGGATTTCAGGGATGCTTTGGGTGGTGCCCTGTGTTCTCAGCCAGGCACCTATCTGGGAAAGAGGGTTGAGCAAGACAGATATGGCTTTATCTCTGGGATCAATCACTAACTTGTGGGAGACGTTACACAAATGATTCTTTTAACTGCATCGCTACAGAGGATAAGCAAGTGGCTAATATCTCATAGTGGCTAAGGTCTTATGGGCAGCTGTCCAGTTTACCCAGTTAGACATTAGCCACAGCTCCTGGTGAACTCCTCCAACCAAGCTGTTTCCAGGTACCCTGTCATTCTTGCATTCAACAAATTTTTATTGAGTGTGTATGGCGAACTTTGCTGCTGTGGCTGAAAAAGACAGGTACATTTAGTGTGCTCACAGAACTTACCATCTGGTAGGGGTAGATCATAAACAAATAAATATAAAAATAAGAAAACATCAGGTGGAGTTAAGTACAAGACCAAATATCGTGGGGGAAGAAGACATTTTCCTCTATCATTCTAGCTCTGCCAGCTGGTCTAATCATTAAATCTACATAAGACAGATTAACAAGGGCAAACTACTAAATTGAATTACATACTCACATATGGGAACCACCATATACATGGGAGGTTCCAGACAGAAAGGTAAAATTTGGTACATATGGCATTCTGGGCTAAGGATGAGGTCAGGAGCCTTGGGGCTTTATCCAGTAGTTAAAATGTTTTCTCTACCCTATAGATAGGTCACAAAAAGTTATTTCTGGTAATAACCCTTATTATGGACCAGGCCCCAAATTTAACTACTTCAAGGGAGAGTTCCTTAGGAGCCCACAGGTTTTCGATGGCTTTCACCTCAAAATAATCCACATGCAGAAGTGGCACATTTTAGGAGGCCTGTTCCGAGCCTTCACTATGTAGCAAAATGACTTCAGCAAGCTGAACCCTAAGTGACAAGAAGGGGAAGGCATAGGGACACCTGGACCAAGAGCATTCCCAGTAAAGCCGCAGCCAGTGGAAAGGCCCTGAGGTGAGAAAAGCTGTTCACACAAAGACACCAGGGAAGACTGGGGCCCAGGGAGGTGGGAGAAGTAGACAAGATCACAATAAAGATGCGGTTTCATTCCAACTCTAAAGAGAAAGCATTAGCTACGTTCAAACAGAGCCCTTGACCTCTGTTAGCAACAGAACTCGGTCTGCCCTGACTTACCCTTCAGAGCCTAACTGGTAAGACCCTCCGCAGGATCATCCGGGGACCAAGCAAGGTTAGGGTTCAGAATCCTAACCATCTTCCTCAGACAGTACTCTCTCCCCAAGGTGCAAAGACTAAGGACCCCCTGCCTGGCACTGACTCACCAGTGGTGTCCCTGGAAAAGCTGATGAATATTCTACTGAGATTTTCTCCCAAACTCCCAGCCTTTGGGACCACACCTGTGCTTTCCCTTCCCCTTCCCCCTCCCCCCAGGCCCGCAGCCCTGCCCAGGCTCTCCTGCTGTGTCTTCCCTAAGCCCTTCTTTGTTTCACTGTCCCCCGCTTTAATAAACAAATTCTCAACACCACCAGGGCTCACACTGTGACATCTTTCCCACAGGAAGTCAGGAACCCACACACAACCGGCAGACCTGCTCGGGGCCAGGTCCCCTGTCTGGTCATAGCACTTCTTCTAGATCCAGTTTTTAGACTCACATTTCGGTGACTTGAAATGTTTGGGGGTTGAAAATACAGTTTTATCTTTTCTCCAGGCGTACCAGGGGTTAAATCCTCAGTTCATCACTCTACATCGCCCCCTGGGGTATGTAATTTTGTATGTTTCTGAGTGGACTTAAAAAGGGAGAGTGGACTTAAAAAGGGAGAGTGTCCAGCAGAAGTCACACAGTAGGTGACAGGCATCTGCTACCTGCTCCACCCGTATCAATAACGAGTGGTCCACCTTGGTTCCGGCCCCTGCTCCTCTCTGGAGGGAAGGCTGGGCAGAGGCTAGTGCTCAGAGTCGTGGAGGTGGGAATGGGTTTCCAGAATGCCTCTTCGTGTGAATAAAAGAAAGACGCTGCAGGGGAGTTTCCCAGAGAAAATCATCCCCACCCCCACTTCCAATGGGGCTGGGAGTGTGGGAAGGCAGGGGATTCTAGACTCCAGTCAACAGCCTGACTACCAAGCCAACAGCGCCTTTCACACGAGAACCAGAACCTCCGCAGTAACTGGAGCCTCCTTCCCCGCAGCCTGTACATTCAGCACAGGCTGAGCAGTGCGGGGGACCCTAATCCCCAGGGTGGAAGCGTCCATCGGGCTTCCTGGCTGTGGCTGGGCTGTCTGATAAAAACCATCTGAGCCTGAAAATCCCAATGTTTGTCTTGGCTCCACTTGTCCTGGAGCCCAGGGATTTCTTCTGGAGTGGCCGGTGCCCTGGCTCTTCCTCTGTTTATTTGCTTTGGTTGTTTTCCCATAGCTGGTGGACGGAGGATGCAGCTAGCCCACCAGCTGGTTGGCTGGAAAAACGTAGGCCACAGCCAATGAGAACCAGCCTGTGGGATGCTGGGCTTTGAGAAATGCAGAAAGAAAGAGAGGAAAAGCACCTTCTTCACTGGCCTCTCTCTGGTACTTAACGTTCCTTTAGATGTTCATTCCTTTGAGTTTAATCTTGACCCTCGCTCATGTAAAAGGTAAATACTGTTAGAGAGTGGCTGATACATTTAATCATTAAGCTGAATGATTTTGCCAGTTTGCTGAAAAGCCAAAAGCTTCCCAAATAAAAAATCAAGATAACCCTTCTATTTCAACCGGCTAGAACTGTCTCCCCAAAAGGTGTTGCCCCCACCCCTGGATCCTGCACAGCCTCATCTCAAGCACAGAAACCCTCGTTCCACCCACTTAACCCAATCCTGCCCATCAGTCAAAGCCCCGGCTCAGCGCTGCCTCCTCCCTGCCCTGCTGTGAATTACAGGTATCATTCCTCTCTCTTGCCTGCTTTATCGGGATGAGGAACCTGGAGATTTCTGCAAAGCCCTGCACTGCTGTTCCATAGATAGGTGGTCTTGGACCAGTCACAACCCACGTGAACCCTGATTCTCATGTGTGTCACAGGGAGAGAGGGGTTAACTGAGAAACTCCAAGTGTTTATAGTCGGGCTCCCCCATAAAAAGCAAAATGCACACATAGGGGACCCAGATCTATCTTGTTTTCTCTGTTCCTCCAGCCCTAGGACTGTGCCTGGCACATGGCAGGTACTCAATAAATAGTTGAAAACCAATGAATGAATAACAGCCAACATTTACTGAGTGCTTGTTAGGTTCAGAAACTCTCCTGAACTTTGTACGTTTTACTTCATGGACCACAGGGAGCTAATGTAATAAAATGTAAGATATTTTTAGATCGCAAGGGCCTCAAGGGCAAATATGTGTTTATGTTCATACTGCACACTCAATAAATATTAGTTGCAAGACGGACTGAAGGAAAAAATGCTTGAGTCAGAATTTATTTGCCAGGCTGCCTCCCATTATAACATAATGGGCAAGGCAGATGGCAGCGTAAGATTTTTAGACCACAGTTTTGTTTGGGAGAGGGGAGTGAGTGAGTATAAAATTTTCCTGCTCCATAAATCTGTCTGTGACTGACCAGTTAGCTTTTGGTTTTGGTTTTCTGCAGATGTTGGTTCTGCCTGGATACCAGCGTCAGTGCTGGAGTCAGAAAGCAGTGTGGCAAAGAGCAGGGATACCCGGGGGACCAGTTCTCTAATTAAAAGTCCAGAAGTGGGACAGGCTAGGGGGCCTGGGGCCTGATCGCCAAGGCTAGCCCAGAGATCTGGAATCTTGATTTCTCCTAGGACTGGAGAAGGAAAATGCCAACTGCCAGCACACAAAGGCAGCCCTTTTGGATTCTACAGAAACTCGCTGAACGTGTACGGCATTTTCTCCCCATGGAATGTAAGGGGCTGGGGCTGTGTCAATGGCCGGAGGAGGTCGGAATTCTCTGGGCAGGGAGTGGGGGTGCTTGTGGGTCTTTGTGTCTAACAGGGAATGCCCAGGGTGGGGGTTTGGGTCAGGGTGAAGGATGTCCCATTAGTTGTGTAATCTGCCTTCTGGACTCGGTAGGGAGTTTGGGATGGAAAAAGGCCTTGGCAGTCCTGCTGTAGAATAGGCTGTCTCAGCTGCTTCCCCACCTGGGTGGGGACAGACCTGCTCCACACTTCCCTGGAGCTTTCTTTAGAGGCGAGGAGAGAGGTTTCTATTCTCTGACCTGTTCGAACTTGTGGCTTCTTGCCTGTCTATCTCTGAGGATCCTGAAGAAGACATGGGGGACTGGAATGCAAAGCCAAGGCCCAGGACTTTTCCAAGAAGCTTTGTTCTCCTGCCACCATGGCCAACTCAAAGCTTTGGGCTCACGGTCACAGAGCAGAGGTCTTGGCCAACAGCTGCCACCTGGGCCACCAGGTGATGAAGAGCAACGTGTACTGATAAGGGTTGAATGAATGAACAAAACCTGGGATAGAAGCAGGACTCACACACCTCATCCCCGGTAATCTCATGGTTAGGAACTGAAATTAATAAAACTGGCCACTTCCAGGCAAGCCTCAGATAGTAGAACTTCATGGAAGAATAAACAGGGCTCACCATGCACCCAGTCTTGAAAGACCTTCCTTTTCTAGGCCCTGGCTGGTGGCACAGTGGATAAGGCGCCAACCTGTGAACCCAGGGGTCGCTGGTTCGATTCCTTAGTCAGGGCACATGGCGAGGTTGCAAGCCAGGTCTCCATTCAGGTCTGTAGCTGGAGGCAGGTGAAAGGCAACCGTACACTGATACCTCTTTCTCTCTTTGTCTCTCTCCCTTCCCCTCTCTCCAAAATTAATAAAATAAATAAAATAAATTTAAAAATAAAAACAAACAAACAAAAGACTTTCCTTTTCTAGACCCTGAGAGCCAACCTTACCCAAGTAAGGGCAGTAGAATAACTCATTGAACTACTAACTAGTTTCCTCTCCCTGCGAGGCAGGTTAGTAAGAAGCTAGGACATGTCCTTGGCCAGTGGATTGGGCAAACCGAGGCAGATAGCTGACCACAGTGGCTGAGCAACTTACAGCCACATGCAGAAGGTCACACAGGAAGCCCCGGGTGCCGCACTAGCAATGGGCAAAACATGCTGGACCTTGCCCCAGGGTGGCCTTTCTTGCCCTGGCATGTTGCCTGTCTTTCTGTTTCACACTCCCTGATGAATATTCTACTGAGATCTTTCCCCAAAAGGTCCTATTCTCCCGGCTTCTAAAAGCCTCAGGCCAAGGGACCCAGAATGGGCTTTCGCTCCCTAAAGCACACAGGCACCTTTCCCTTCCCCCTCTCCCTCCCCGACAGGCTCACATCTTCTAAACTTCAAGGGACCCCACGAGACTTGCAACCGGAGAAGCAATGAGCAGCAACAGACTGTCCTGGGCTGACCCCCTGAACCTATCTCCAAGGGCCCCTTTTCTCTGACTTCTCAGTGAGCCAAAGCAGCCCTGCCTAGCCTCTCTCCTAGCCCTGCCTAGCCTCTCTCCTAGCCCTGCCTAGCCTCTCTCCTAGGCCCTTCCTTGTTCCGCTGTCCCCAACTTTAATAAACATGCTCCCAAAGTCACCTGGGCTGGTGTTGTGAAATCCTTCCTGCATGAAGTCAAGAACCCTCTCGCACTATTCCTGGCCTTAGGCAGACCCACTCTGGGCCCGGCCTCCTTTCCAGGAACACCTACATCCTCTTTGTGCCCACCCCCAACCCTATTTTTAGCAGAGAGCCAGACCCTTTATGAGAAGAATTTGCAGGGCAGAAAACAGAATGTTCTGAAGTCAGTGGCTTTAAACCTCACTGGAGAGAGTTCAGCAGATGTCCCAAGGAGGGGAGAGAAAATTGGGAGATACCATAAGAATAAAAAAAGAAAAAGAAAAAAATAAGAGCTCTTGCTGCCTCCTCCATCCCATACTAGGGTCAAAGCCTTAGAAGAAAATGGAGCCTGGTGATCAGAGGTGGGAGGAGCCCAGCACTGAGCTTCCAGGCTCAGCCAGGAGTCAGTCCTGTGTCCCAGCTGGGCACAGAGCAGAGGGCCACCAACTTCAGGGCACCACAAAGGCCGGAAGAGAGATGCCTGTGTGGATACTCACAACCTGATATTCATTTTCAGGGTAAGCAAGAGACACTCAGGTTCTGCTCATCAGCCATGACTAAGGCTAATTTCCCATCATCCCTGTGGGATAAAGATTTGGGGTTGAATTTTAATTTGGTTCAAATAAATTAAATGTAGCATTTCTGGCGCACCTGTGTTGTGGGCTGAGATTCATCCTCATTATATAAGGAAACAGCTCTTTGATTTTTTTTCTTTTCTCTGCCTCAGATATCATGATTTTAAGGACCTCACAGATTGGCTGGGGGCTGAATCAGAGGACTGAGCGATCGAAAGATTGATCAATCAATCAGCCAGGATTGGGGGTTGGGGGAAGGAAGGTAGAGCTCCAGGCCCTGGAAAGCCCTCGGAGTGAGCTTTGAGCATCTCCTTCACCCAAGCCCCTGCTGCCTGGGCTGTGGCCCGGAGAGGCTAGATGGGGGTCCCTGCTGGCCTGGGACTGCTGTACCCCCAGGGAGCAGCCGTACTGGACACCCCAGATCTCAGGCTGACCAGCCGAGTGGGAACACCGTTGAATAGGTGAGGGTCTTACTCCAAGTAAATCACTCTCACATTCCCAGTGTATCAACAGCTACTGGTTTCTCAAGGTTTGCTGCCTTAACCAACGTGTCATTTCAGCACAAGGGACCAGCCAGCAGAGGAGGGACTTGGGATGCATTTTGGTGCTTTTCCGATGTCAGATCTGACACCAGAGCAGAAGTTAGGGGACCTGCAGTCAGCAAACTAACTGGAACGAACACAGGGACTGGCCATGCTTCCTGGTCCCCAAAGTGGGTCAATTTCAGGCTCCATGAAGCCTGGGTCTGCCCTAGAGAGGAACCCCTAGAAGTCCCCTGTTCCCACCAGCTGCCACTTAACCCCCGCAATGTTGCCCGGGCCTCCCCCTGGGATGGGCCCCAGACAATCGCCTGGATTTGCCTGGATTCTTTAAAGAGCTTTGCTGGGATCTTGTACACAACTTTGCCCGAATTACTTTCTGCTCTTACAGCACCTTGTGATGTGGAGAAGAAAGTAAAAGTTCATTAAGCCACCTAATCCAGAGCTGAAAGGCGGTTTAGGATTTCACCTGCCGGAAATCACCGTGGGCTGGAGATGAAAGAGCTGGCTGCCCCGCATAGCTGGCCTCCCCGAACACCCCCACCCGCTGTTAACCCAACAGCTTGTTAGCGTGCACGCCCTTCTCCCGGAAGATCTGTGTGTACACCTGTGTGTCTGCTCCGGTACACTCACATATTAGCATCTGTGGTGTGTACGCAACCGTGTGTCCAGCGCTAGGGAAGGTGCAAAGTGTAGACAATCTCCTTCAATGCTCCCCAAATCCTGTGAGGGAGGTACCATCATGATGCTCATTTTAGAGGCTGGAAAACGGATGCTCAGAATATAGTTTGTCATTGTCACCTGTTGTGTTGGAGTAGAACTAGAATCTTGAGTCTGATCCTCTCTCTCTCTCTCTCTCCAGAGACATATATATGCACATGAAAAATTTCTGACATATACACCTGGCCACCTGATACTTAGGGACAGGGACTGCGTCACCTATTTCTTTAAAGCCTCCAAATGCTGTAGATAACACTCTATAGATTTTATAGATTAAAAGGAAAGGAAAACAACCGAGGCCGGGGACTGCTGAGTGATTTGCAGTCACACAGCAAGTTAATAAAAGGCACTAGGTCTGGAATTACTGTCCCGCGCCTGCTGTTTGTGGAGGGCTCCGGACTGGGGGGATTAGCTCCGGCTATCGGATGACTGGATTAACGAAAGAACCAGAAGGAATGTGTGTGTGAAGGGTGAGGAGTTTATGAATGAACTGGCTTCAAACCATCCCAGTCAGGTCTGGCAACAAAAGATGTCTGAGGAGCGTCTAAGTGGCAGAACTTAAACTTCCTGGTTTCCTCTATTCCAAGTCAATTGCCAGAATGAGCCTACTGACCTTTTGCCACCAATGTCTCCCCTCCTGACCCCATTCTCCAATGGAGGGAATTCTAGGATGGTGTTTGCTACCTCTTCAAAAGGAATCAAAGGAAGACAAAACCCAATTGGGAAGGGCAAAGACTTTTGAATCCCCCACACACACCCCAGTAGGCGTTCTAGCTCCCCGGAGCTCACAGTCACCCACCCCAGCACTGCTTGGAGCAGGTACTCCAGGACTCACGTGGCTTTTTCCCTAAGGGCTTCATGAAGCGAGCACAAGGAGGGAGCGTGAGAATCAGTAGAGGCCCAGTTTGAGGGTAGGTGAGAATTTTCTTCCCTTGAGATGTGAATCGGTTGCCCTCCTGGGAGCTCATAGGAGTGGGGAGACCGGAAGCAGATTCGAGTACCGAGTGCCTCTTCCCACCCTCCGGCATGGCGGGGTGTGTGCAGTGCTGCAACCTTGCTACTCACATCGGCCTCGTTCCAGAGTCCAGGGATGCAGAAGGACTCCAGCAGGTCACTGCCACACAGCAGCAAGATCCGCAGCTCTGAGCAGGGGAACAATGTTTGCAAAGGGAGTTAGTGAAGACCCGGGACGCATGACATGCCCTGATGCCCCCAGAATCTCCCACCCTTGGGGCGCCAGACCCGACTTCCAGGCACCCCTGCACCATGGCATGGGCCGTGCAGAAACCTCAGCTCGCTTCTCCCCCAGGCTCATTTACAGACCACCCAAGACTCCTCCTTCAGCAATTGCCTGGTACTGAGGGGTTCAGGGGATAGGGGTCTTCCCGTGCTAGACCAGGATGGTCAGTCACTCCAACAGAGACTGAGCCATCTACATGCCCTGGCTATGGTTTGAGGGCCTCTCTCTGTTGCTTCATATTGAAGTCCCACTGGCATTTATTCTCCACTGCGGTGCCTTATCCAGGTTTGTCTCCCGTCACAAATGCCCCCATGGTGGGGGAGACACCGAGTGCACCCAGGTAGCAGCGAGCTCATCAGCCGTCCTCTCCTGACATGGCCACTGTCCCCAGCGTAGGGCTTGGGAAGGGATGCTGAGCACCCCCTGTCTGGCTCCCAGGCACACTTGTCAGTTGTTTTTCTTCCCCTCGTTAAGCTCGCTCTGAATTAGTCCAGGGAGGCCCATCTGCAAGGCAGCAGACTGACTTGCTCATTAAAACTGAGCCATGGGGAAACAAGAGTCCTGGGATTCCCGGAGCCACCGGGGAGACCCCTCCGCCTGGGGTGTGACTCAGGGTGGCACGTTCAGTCCCCAGCCACCCCAGGCCCTCTGTCAAGTGGGTGTATAATCTGTAACAGTGACCCAGCCTCGCTCTGAGCCTTCCAGAGGTGGCTGGTGCCCTGGACCCTGAGGCTCAGATGGCCTTAGACCTGGGAGCCGGCTCAGAGACCTGAGAAGGACTTTCAGCTTGTGAGTCTGTCCCCGGTGCGGGAGGCGACAAATGGTTCAGGTACGTGGCCAGGACCAGAGGCTGGGCTGGCCCTCAGCTCTCACTATATCACTAGTTCACAAAGGGGCAATTTTGTCTCCAGGATTTGGCAGTGTCTGGAGGCATTTTTGGTGCCCAGCTGGGAGAGGGGCGGGTTACTGCCATCTCGTGCTTAGAGGGCAGGGATGCTGCTCAACATTCTACACGGCATGCAGCAGCCCCCCAACCCAGAATTACCTGTTCCCAAATGTCAACAGTCCAGGTGAGGAACCCTGCTTGCTCTACAGCCATGGGAAACGCACCTCTTTTCCATTCCCCAGCCAGAGGCTCATTTGCCCTCTTGCGTATAATGATGGATGATCATCATTTGTTTACTTATTTTCAGCCAGAGCACAGAAAGTAAAGAGAGGGGTGTCCACCGTCCAGAACAGATGTATTTGTCACAGACCAGGGCCCTCGCAGGGCTTGGGAATCCCACGTGTGTCCCCTAGAGGGCAGCAGTGACTCTCTCAGTTCATTGCTTGAGGTCCACCCTGGCCTTTCCAACCCACAAAGCCTTTGGTCTGGGTCAGCTGGTTAAGAACCTGGAGCCATAGATGCTAACCGAGCAGGGAGTAAAAATGGCGTTTTCCTTTCCGTGAAGCGTGCAGGAAAGGAATTGCAAAAAAAGGCATGCACGAGCCAGGGGGCTTCAGAGCACAGAGGTCCGGAGGCAGGGCGGCTCCCTCCTGCTTCCCATTTCACCCCGTCCAGAGACCCAGGACCAGCAGCCAGACCTGTGCGCCCCAGGCACACTCCCCGCCCAGGAATCTGTGCTATGTGCAGCCCAGGCCCCGGGGGCCTTCCAGCGGCAACACCACAGAGTGGCAGTCACCAAGCACCTGGGCCAGGCCAGCCAGCCATCCTGCTGGCTGAGGCCACCTGCTTTCCTTCCTCTGAAACAAGAGCAAGTGAGATGAGGCTCAGTTGGCCCCCCTGCCTCCCAAAGGCTGCAGTGAGCGCTGGGCACACAGCAAACACCCACTGGCTTCGTTCCTCTGTAGGAAGGGGAGATCCCTGGGCCTGATACCCAGACCCTGCCTGCAGGGAAGGCAGACACAGCCACAGCTGAAGCTCAGCTTCATAACTTCTTTTGAGGAACAAGGGGACTCCACACTGGAATACAGGTAACAGCGGGAAGACTGCCCTGAGCACTGCGGGTCAAGAAGCCCCGCCCCAGGAAAGGACTTCCTGGCCAGGTGTGGCGCCCCGGGGAAGTGGGTGCAGGGCTTTTGCTCCCATCTTGGTCTTTTGGGTGTTTCAGGGGCTGTGGGAGGAACCTGGAGCCCAATGCTCCTGCCTGCTTTTGGGAGCAGCCAGAAAACTGGGTGCCGCTTTTTTGTGGCCTTCAGTGATATGCTGGTAACTACAGGATATTAAAATATAGTATAATCATTGGGAAGCGAGGAGTTCTGAGTCCTCATTATTTTTGTTTTCCATACACTTTATTCAACTGTTACTCAATTTAATTTAATATTTTGTTGTGTGTGTTGGCGGCATTTAACAACCCGCTCACAAAATTCCTGAAAATCTTACAAGTGATTCTAGCAACCCAGTAAGAGCTGAGACAAGTGCACCCCAGAGAAAACCCTGAGAGTGATGTCACATCTGCTGGCCCACCTGGGAGAACAAGTACAGCCCACCCCCAGGGCCACACAGGAGGCTGTGACCTCCAACCCTAAACAGAGGGCTATTGGGAGGGGAGACCTGCCGTGTCTTTGCAGCTGGATGCTTAAGACTGAGCATGTCCCCTGGACACGAGGCTGCCCCCATCCTAGCGACCCAGGCAGTCAGTTGTCACTGACCCCCCTGGTCACCTGGTACTGTACCAACTCCAGCTGCATTCTGGTTATCTGCCTGCTTTTTCTGGAGCTTCAGATATTTGTGTCCCCCTGTTGTGTCTCTCAGCCACTCTGGAACCTTGGAAAGATTTCAGTTTTCTGGGTTGCTCCCCAGGGTTAGCCAGGACTCAGCTCCCTCCCTGGGGAAGGGAGCTCCTTCTCATCTAACAGCTCCGTGTGACGGTGTGACCAGGTAACCTGACATCCGCCCTCCCTCCACCTGCTCTGGCCTGCAGCCCGCATGGCCCTCGAGGGGACAGTGGGTGCCTTAGCCTCAACTCAAGGCTGCAGGGGGGTCATGCAGGCGGCTCTCTGCTCCTCATTGCTCAAGGGCCTTCTGCCTCCAGTGCAGACATGGGCAAAAGAAGGGTCTCTTTGCCTGGCACTGTGGCTCAACTTCCATGTCTTTTGGAGGAGGAAGAGGAGGCTTCAAAGGGAAAATTGCTAAGGGACCCTGGCCTGCCTTCTGGGAACTGGCACGAGGGCAGTTTGGAGGTGTCGGAGGGTGTCCCTGAGACTTTGGCCTCAGCCTGCGCCTGCACTCTGCTGAGGACAGACCCGGTGGCAGACATGACCCAGGCTTTTCAAGCCGCTCTCTTCCCGCACTTCGCCCATGACAGGGGCAGGTGGCGCCCGGTACCCCCGCCTTCTCGTTGCCACTCACCGATCTCTTCGTACCGCATCACGGTGCCCAGGTTGGCATTCTCGTCTAGGAGCAGAGGTGAATGCAGAAGCATTAGAGTCCCCAGTCTTGGTACCTGGCCCACAGCACCCAGGCTTGCTGGAAGGAGTACATGGGAGGGGGTGGGGGGGGGGTGGGAGCCGCTTGCCTCCCTGCACAGGGGGCACCTGAGTCAAGTGAAGGGACAGTGCGGTCCAGCCTAAAATAGAGAGAGTGTGTCTCCGTAGGCTCTGGGGCAGACGTCACATTTCTGGGACTGTCAGAATTAGACAGTCTCACTGGGGAGGCAGTGACGCAAACACACACACCCTCACGCTGAGAGCCTTCTGTTCCTTTCTGTGGTTTAGGGAAGAGTAATATCCTCTAAACCTAGGGGGACAGCTCTGAGTCACAAGGAGGTGACCCTCTCTCCTTAGGGGTTACCTGGTTCAAGAAACAAGGGAAACTGAGCATTTGAGGTTTTCCACGTGACAGAATGCAGCCAGGGCCTGGGGAAGGTGTCCACAGCAGAGCCTTTAACATGGGCTTGGGAGTGGGCAAGGCCTGCATGGGGGTGCACCCCCTGCCCAAAGCCACAGAGAGGCCATTTCGGTCCTCTGCCTCTCTTCCTCCTCACTGTCCCTCTTAGTTCCTTCTCAGGATACCTGAAAGTGGAAATCTTGGAAAGGGCAGAAGTCAGCTCCAAAGACTCCTTGGAGCAAGGCCTAGAGCTTCAGCTCTTCTGCAGAGTTGAGTCTGGGGACCCGACCCAGGGACTTGGATAGGCTTATCCATGCTGAGTCCATGGGGAAGCCGCCAAAAACCAGAGGGAACCCAGGAAAGAGCCTGCATGTGTTCTTAGCTCGTCAGTAGGAAGACAGACACTACCTGAGCTGGAAGGACCTGAGGGATGACTCTGGGCCTCCTGAACACTTTGCATGGAGACCCGTCCTTCGGGGGTGGGGAATGAGCAGATCACTGAGTGGGATCTCCCGGTGGGTCGTGCCCTTGGGCTCCCACAGAGCTCCACCAGCCCAGCAGGCCTGGCGACATTCCTGTTAACCTCTGTTTTCTCCGAATCATTGCTCTAGAAATGGTCGTCCCATCGCAGGTTCCCCGGGGGTGGGGTGGGGAGCTGCTGACTAAATGGAGGAGAGAAAGAAGGTCCTTATCCCTTACCCACGAAGGTGAAGCGCTCCACGGGCGGGCGGACGCAGCAGATCCGGCTTAGGCTTTCTCCCACCTTCCCCAAGATCTTGGCTATGGAAGAGAGCAAGACACACAGGGACAGAGGGAGAGAACCACTCACAACTGACACGCGGTCAGCCCGGCTCGGGCCCGCTGTAAGCAACAGGGTGTGCTGGATGGGGCGGGGCGGGGCAGGCAGCAGGTGATGGAAGGAAGGTAGAGAGAAAGAACAGAAACATGACAGCAACAATTCCTTCTCAGGCACAGTCCAAGGCGCAAGTATGTTGAGCCACGGACTGGAATCTATTCCCTGGTCATGTTTATTACATAGCCGAACAATCGGAAAACATACATAGAGGAGGAAAATATATAAAGAGGAAAATTAAAAAATGAAAACATTATCCCACACCTAGAGATAGAGAGCCATGGCTGACATATTGGTATATATTTATTTTCTTCCAACTTCCAAGTATGTATTATGCAGTATAATATATGTGTAATAGCAGGTGGATTATATTTTGTGTTTCAAGGCCATGTTCGCTGTTATACATTTTTTAATACTATGGGCATTTATCCAGCCCCAAACACTAATACCCAGACCCAAGGAGGCTGGGCCTATAGCACAGAATTCATCTGAATCACTTCTGCTAGACTAAGGCATACATTCCCATACAGCTGGTCTTTAGAACAATCAGATGCCTGACTTTGGCTGAGAGGTGTCTGGTGATCGATAATCTCTCTGGACTTTAATCCAAAAATTTTTTTTCCTGAGCCTCCACATGGAGCTGTATGTAAACTATGAAATTCTGGCTCTTCCCTGTTTCTAATAGACTAATGACATAATAGCTTATGAGGTCTAGGCTTGAAAAAAAATACCAGGCTCTATTTCCTGCAATTGGCCTGGAAGGAAATATTAGAAAGAATGTAAGATGTTGGAATCAGAAAGTCCTGAACATGAATTCTGGCTCTTCTACATTTGAGCTGTATGTTCTTAGGCTAATCACTTACCTTCTCTGAATCATGTATAAATGAGAACATAATATCCCTATCATAGAATCCCTGCATTAAATGAGAACCCATGTCAAGCACTGATCACCATGTGGGCATGCAGTGCTAGGTGTTGGTTAAGTGCCTGGGGCTTCCAGTCTCAGGCCCTGAATAGGTGGGTGAGAGTGTGGGATTATGGGTGCGAACTGCCTGGGCTTGACTCCTGGTCCTGCTACTTCCTCATTGTTTGATCCTGGGCATGGTCCTCAGCTCCCATGGGAGAAGCAGAGAAAAATGCTCTCTTCTGTATCTTTCATCTCCAGTTGAGGCAATTACATGTCATATTTAAGCACGAAAGAAGAATGCATACTATCACCCTTGTCTCTGTCTGCCTCTCTGTCTCTTCCTAACTGTGACTATTTCTGATCCTCTACATTACGGGTTGTCAATACAGAGACCAGATCATCAGCATCACCTAATTAAAAAGGCAAATTCTCCTCCTCCTCCCAGACCTGCTGAACCAAATTCTGGGGGGCGGCACGAGCCTTCCGGATTTTCACAAGGGGGATTCTGAAGTTTGAGGGCCACTGTGGTCCACCAGCGATCCCCTACCTGCAGTGGGCTTGGTGGGCACATTGTTGTTCTGGTAGATGGGCTGGGGATTCTCATTCTGGGGCTGTCCAATCACGGGCGTCATGGACGGTGTGTTGACATTGGAGAGGATGCAGCCAGTCACCCGCTGGGAAAAGAGATGTGCAGTCAGCGTCATTAGCAATGGGACTTATGAAAAGTGTTTCCTGGTCACCTCCCAACGCTCCTGTGCTGTCCCTCGTGGTGAGGCCCCTGCAGCCCAGGGAGCACACTGAGGGTGGCTTCCGGACGCAGCCGCGCTGCGTGGCACAGACTGGCGCTGCTCTCTGGCTTGGCCCTGCTGTTGGCACCTCTGGCCTAGTGAGGCAGCAGGCCATGCCTGTCCCAGGGCTGTGTAAGGTCATATCGACATGAGGCACTACGACCACCTGCTGCCTCACCAGGCCAGAGGTGCCAATGGCAGGGCCGAGCCAGAGAGCGGTGCCAGGCAGAGCAGGATGTGCTTGTGCTGGGGAGAGGGGGGCTCTGGGCGCCACTCCTCGGTGTGAATACACATTCCAGAGCCAAACAGAAGTTCTGTGCGTCCCTGTTCTCCGGCCTCCGCTTCTCTCCAGTGCCACAGAGGGCAGCAGGGAATACAGCCTTCATCACAGCTGACCCGGAGGCAACCCACCTTGCCCACCGTGAGGGGACAGTGGCTACTGGGCAACAGAGACAAAGGAGGAACGGTCAACCTGTTTAGCTTCACAAGAGACGTTGCTGGCTTCCCTGGAAGCCAGCCTCCCAACACCCGCCACTGCCCTTCCAGGATTACTGAGTCCTATTACCAGAAGACCCCCAAGCTCCAGGGCTCAGGTGACCCTCCAAAGACACCTCTCAGACAGGCCACGCGGCAGGCAGAGCGGCACATGAGTCCTGAGCTGTGGAAGGGCAGGGGTTTGTCTTGAGGGTGACTCCCCGTTATAATGTTCCCGCAGGAGGAGGTCACAGCAGCGTCCGGCGCACTGGGAGTCAGCTGTGGCCGGGTGCCACGGCATCTTCACAGCTCAGCTATGGCTGGTGCAGTGGAAATATTACGGCACCTTCAGCCTAGCTGGCGTGGCTACGTGGATTGAGCCCCACCCTGCGAACTCAAGGGACACTGGTTCGATTCTCAGTTAGGGTACATAACCAGGTCCCCAGCTGGAGGCAGGTGAAAGGCAACCATACGTTGATGTTACTCTTCCCTGTCTTCCTTCCTCCTTTCCCCTCCCTCTAAAAATAATGAGTAAAATCTTAATAAATAAATATTATGTTACCTTCAGATAAGAAAACGCCACATTCCCACTTACTAACTGGTCTGGTGGCCGAGGACTTTCTTCCTCTTGCTGCCTGCATCCTTAGCTCAGTGGCAGAGAAGAAGGAAAGGCTGGCCGCATGCCCTGAGCTGCCCTGATCTGCCCTCATCTGCTCTCTGGCTCTCCGTGGGGCTCTCACAGTCTCAGAGGCCTTTCCAAACATAGCCTTGAGCCACTTCTTCAGCCCTGGGCCAACCCTGACAGCTCTGCTCTCCGTGCTGGAAACACCAGCCTGCTGCTAGGCTGGGGAGCGCAATGGTTGTCAGGAGGCAGCCCCAAGCTCCTGCTCCAAGGCAGGGGCCACCTTGACCCACGTTCTCTGCCAGTTTCTGCCAGTCTCTGCCCGTCACTGCAACAGCTGGGGCTCCCGGCCCAGCTTCTCTGGCCCAGACTCAGGCCCCTGGTGTGAGCGACAGAGGGAGGGGTGGGGAAGCCCGGGCACCTAGACAGCCCAACAAGAGGAAGGCTTTATGGCTGGCACAGCTGGGCAAGCGCACCTGCAGGGGCCCGATCCCTCCTTCCCATCACAATGCCTGGGCCTCCTGGGGACTCTCAGGAGCATAGGCCCCTGCAGACCCGGCTGACCCCCACCTGACATGTGGTGTGAGAAGTGCACGTGTGTGAAGCCACTGGGACTTTAAGGATGCTTGTCACCACGCATCTCAGCCTGCCCTGACAGGTACACCTTAGGCAGTAAGACGGGGTGCCTTTCATCACTAACCAGCACAGAAGAGCAGTCAGTGCCACCCTACGTCAGTCCTTTCATGGGGATGTGAAAAGACTTAGGATGTGGAGGGGAGGGACATGGGTTTTCTTCAATTTTACAGGGAAAAAACTGAACAGAGGTAGCAGCAGCCACTAGTTCTCCCTGGAGAATCTGGGGCCCCAGGGCTGCACGTCTGTTAAGACAAAGCATGGCTCGTTGCATGGCTGGTGTAGTGTGGGGTGAACTCAGGCCCTGTGACGCAAAACACGGATGGGTTGGAGGGACTCCATGCATCAGGACAATGGCATTGAAAAAAAAAAAGATTTTATATACTTATCTTTAGAGAGAGAGGAACAGAGGGAGAAAGTGGGGGCACATGGTTGCCTCTCGTGCGCCCTCCAACTAGGAACCTGGCCCACAACCCAGGCATGTGCCCTGACTGGGAATTGAACTGTTTGTTGACTGGAGGACAATGCCATAGGCAGGCCCCTCTGCAGGGGTGGTGGGGGTGAGAGGGATTGATGGTGGCTGGTCTCATCCTGCCTCAGTGGGAGTCGGCGGTTGGTACTGGTCTGTGAAGGGTGCTACTGTCAGGTGTGACACCCATCCTACCTCGCAACCAGCTCTCCAGGCACGGCAGCCGGGCCATGAGCCCAGCGCCCCGCTGTGCTGACTGAGCAGGTGCTGTGTGCCCTCAGATACACAGCCTCACCTCTCTGTGCTTCCTTTTACCTACGATACAACAGGACCTAAAAACACTGCCTGCCCTGGGACTCGGGTGAGAAGAAACTAGTGGGGATCATGGTACTGTGACTGGCAGGGGTGAAGTCCTTGGCACAACAACCTATCCTGGAGGGAGGGGACCGACCGGTCTCAGACAGGTGGGACAGGAGGGCCTGGCTGCTTGCGCCTCTTCCCAGAGCCCCTCTCTTTTCCTGCTTTGCTCCCCCTACTCGATATGACGGGGGTCAAAAGAGGAAAACTGACCCCTGTCACATGGAGCAGGGTGAGCAAGGCAGGCGTGGTCCCTGGTGCTGCTCAGGGCCCCATCTCCTGTGCAGCTGGTGAGAAACCGGAGACTGAACCAGGCCAGTGGGCCAGTGGGACCCTTTCCACGGCCTGCGGAGCATCGGAGGCCCCCTGCCTTCCACACAGTCCTGCTCACCTTCATGAGGTCCCGATGGTGTTCCAGCACGCTGCAGGTCGTCTGCCAGGTATCCTGATAGCACTCCCACGGGTCCACCCTGCCGGAGTCGGAAAGAAAGTTCCCTTGGTGTCCAGCCTCTCACTCCTTTCTCATGGGCTCCCTCCAAAGACCCCAGCACAGGGAGCTTAGCAGACCTGTGTGTACTTAGATCTCAAATCAGATAAAATGTGGGCTTAAAACACCTCTCTGAGTCTCGGTTTCTCCTCTGTAAAGGAGAGGAACACGGAGTGGGCTGCCCCGCAGTGATGCTGATACTGGTCCGCTTGGGTTTAACTGCAGCCCCAGGCCCTCCCACTGCAGGGACCCAGGACTCAATTTCCCCATCTGTAAAATGGGACTCACAGCAGTGACTCTCTTGTGGGGAGATTAGAGGGGTGTGATGACTGTTCTACGTAAAGTGCTTAGTATTGTGTCTTGCTCTTATCCTTACCTGCAAAATGGGAATTCTCCTTGGGACCTCTTAATAGGCTTGTGACAGCCAGGCCCCTCATCAAGGGGTGGCTGCAGGCACCTGAGCTGGGGAATCTGCCCCATCTGCCTCCCTGCGCAGAGGGGTGCCTTGTGGCCTTGGCGGTGGGCCTGGTGGTCACACTGGAAGGTGCGCACTCGCGGCTGGCCGGCTCCCCCTGAACTCCAGAGTGAGAGTGAGCAGGTCTCCAGCCCAGACTGATGCAGCACTTGGCCTTAATTACACACTTAATGAGCTGCTAAACTGGGATATTTCTCAACATTTTCTTAGCAGTTGAGCATTCCTGCCCACCTCCCACCATGAACACACACCTAAGGTTCTCAGAGAGGCGATCTCACTACTTGAAAACTTGTAGGGAGTCAGCCTGCCCCGAGCCTGGCTCCCCCAGATCCCTGGCCAGCGCTCCCCTGAGATGGGCCGACACCGACCTGGCTAAGCAGGCTCCCCATGGTCAGGGGCCCTGCCTTGCCTAGCTCCCCACCTCCAGAGCTCAGAATTCGGATTTTCCAAGTGCCTGGAGCAGTGCAGGGCAGGCAGCAAGTGCTCAACCAGCATTTGTTGAATGAACGACGGAATCAGTTTAGAATTTTGTAATCCCATCCAAGCAGGACCAGCCCGGTATATCCTCAGTAGACCCATTCTCTCCAGAAGGTTCCAAGTTAGCAATGTTAAGAGGCTTCATGTCTAGAACTAACTAGACCACCCTGGGCTGTTGACTCTCAAGCCCCTAGACTTCTCATTGGAGAAAAGGCAGCTCTCTCTCCACCTAACCTAGGTCCCTGCGGGAGGAGAAAGCCTCCCCAGGGCACGTGCTTCTCCCACAAGTCACTGCGCACAGTTAGCAGGGACCAAAAATGTCATGGTCATTGTCGCCTTCCCTTGTGGCTTTGGTTTTCGCCCACCCCTCAACTCCCCTGACTCTGGTCCTTTAGGCTGAAGTCAGTTTTCTTTCAATTTCCTTCCGTCATGGGAACTTCTAGGTGCTGCTTCATTTTGCACGGGGTGGGAAATGACAGTACAAATGGCATTCCATTATTTTTAACAATCGTCGTCTACTCATGCAAATTACCACTGCAGGAACATTGGGGAGTGTCATTAGCATAATCAGCAGAAGGCTGCTTTAATTACCGCTCGGGTAACAGTGCAGGTGCCCGGCATCTTGGCGGAATGTCCCAGGCAAAGGCAGCGGCATGCTTGCCGAGAGGTACTGAACTCACCCGGTCGCCTCCCTCTGCCCCGTAAGTAGGTAGGTCACCTATGCCTGACACAACCCACTCTTTCCCCGCTTCAGCCTGGAAAAGTTGTCCATTTCGCACAGCTCCTCGGAGTCCTTTCTGCTTGCTAAATGGGCTGCTCCCTGACGCATGCCTCTTTGAATAAAACCAATTTGATCTTTAAATCTGCTCAGCTGAATTTTGTCCTTAGCAGGGTTTCCATCTTCCCCCACCTCCCCACCCCTGCCAGGACCACCTCCTTTCTCCCCCGACCCCCGGGGAGTCCCACAGCTGCCTATCTCTGACGGCCTCAGGGCAGCCCTACCTGATCCAGTCGGAGTTCTGGACGGCCAGCTGACACATGACGAGCCGATGTCTGCTCGACACGAGGCCCTGGGAAGCAACAGAGCAACCATGGGGACATCTGCCTGCCCCCCACAGCCCTCCTGGGATGCCTTCCTGAGCCAGCTCATTACAAAGGCTCAGCGATTTGTCGGTGCTACCAGGGAATGAGGGTGTGCGCCTTTTACTTGTCCATCCGCCACCCAGGGTCAGAGAAGAAAGAAAAACAATGGAGGGCGGGTGGAGTAAACCACCCAGGGCCTGCAGGTGAGCCCCAGCTGCTGACGGAGCAGCCCGTGTGCCCGGCCCAGAGACGCCACTGGACGTGGTAGATGCTGCCTTGTCTCATGGCCTAGTCTGGTGCTCCGGCGACCTCCCCCAGAGCCCAAGTTGTGTGGGGGAGAGAGAAGAATGACTTCGAGGGCTTCTAGATTTTCTAAGATATGTGGCAGAGAGGCAGGGGCAGGGACATACATTTTAAATCAGATTATGAAAGGTATAAGCCTTCCTTTCTCTCCCCAAAATCCCGGGAAAGACTCCCCTGGCCTTTAACCAGCCACTAATCCGGCATCCATGCCAAGTCACACCCTGGGCGGATGTGCCTTGCTTCCCTTTTGATGAGTTTGGACTGAGCCTGGCACTGTGAGCAGCTGCCTGGTCGTGGCCAGCTGCTGCCCAACACCAGCCGCTCAGGTCTGACAGGTCCAGGGATGGGAAGCAGGACGCCCGCTCCCAAGTGTTTTGCTTTTCTAGGAATCATAGCAGAAACGGCAGCGGGGCAGGTTGACCCCAGAGCTACGGGGTCAGGAAGGGAGGGTGAGGGTGGAAAGGGGCACAGGAAGGACCTACCTGTTTTCCGTAGGAGTCGTGGACAGGAGAGATGATCCCGCCAATCACAATAAACCTCCCGGTTTTGTGCAGATAATCTCTGGCTCTTTCTAATTAAGAGAGAAAAAAAAAAAAACCCACACGCTTGATAAAGAGGAAAGGTTTGGATTAAAGGTGATAACTGAAATCAATACATTCAGTTCTAAAAGGCTTAGTTTTCATCTTTCTTGTTGTTTTAATAGAAAGTGCCAACTTTGAAAGCACCATTTGGAGGGGATTCAAAAGGCTATGGAACCAGGCTTCGGCCCCCAAAGCAAATGGATTTCAAACTCAAGGGGACCCATGCAGTTTTGAAGACCCGCCGCTGAACGAGCCAGTGCAGGTAGGGGGATTTCACACAAGCCTCCCACTCAAAGCCATTAGGGCAATAGACTGAAATTTACCCCTATGATCACTGGCAGAAATTTTAAAGAGGAGTAATTTTTAAAAAGCAGCAGCAGCAGAGGCAGCCTTCTTCCATCATGAAAGGTGAGCTGATTGCCTCATCTAGTTACTCGGAAGAGAAAAACCACCAAAACAAATTTAAAGAGCTTTCTGCATAATTAGGGAGAATTAACAATCAGATTAAAAAAAAAACAAAAAACCAAACCCAAAAAACATTTTGACAGTTCGGGGAGGAAAGTGCAGCCAGAGAAAAGGCTTTTTTCCTTAGGAAGGAATTTGTGATGTTGCTTTTTCAAACGGACCAGCCATAACCAATTTCATTATCATGAGAAAGTTCAGTAACCTAGGAAAGGGGTAAAAATTTCTGTTCTCTTATGTCTAAGAGGATTCATTTATAATCCAAAAGGGCCTGGGCTGGCCTGACAGCAGAAATGAGGTATAGATTTCTGATTTCTCTTATATGTGAGGGGTTCTGTAAGTGAACTTGAACTTGGGTAGCAAGGCTGGCAGCTTACACCCAAGGTTCCAGGGTGGCCTTTTTGCTCCTCTTAAATCTTAAAAAATTTTCATCACATTTGTCCTTTTTTTTTTCTTTTAATGTAAAACCTCTTAGAGTTTAAGAAATAAAAAATACATTTGATTTTCTTAGTGCGGTTTTAGATTTATAAAATATTTGAGCTGAGAATATATAGAGCTCTATATACCCAGCCCTCACCTTCTTATCCATCCTTTGCACACACACAATTTCCTCTAATACTATTATTATTTCCTTGCTTTACTATGACACGTTTGTTACACTCCATGGGTTCATACTGACACATTATTATTTATAGGCCATAGTTTATATTAAGATTCACTCTATTTTGTAAAGTTCTACAGTTCCGAAAACCTCCTTCTTCAGCTCGATTAATTTGGTAGAGTGACCCACAGAATTCAAAAAACCCGTTTATTCACTAGATTACTGATTTATTACAAAGGATTCTAAGGATAAGCATCAATAGCCAGATGAAGAGATACATAGGTCAAGGCCCCAAACAAAGAAACATCTTTCTTTATTGAGTTTGAGCCCCAGAACCTAGAAGAGTAGAGGAAATTTCTTCCTCCCCCACAATAAAAACTAAAAAAAACCCCAAAAAACTAGGGATAGAAAGGAACTTCTTCAATGTGATTAAAAACAAAAACAAAAACATACACTCATCTACTGATGGACACCAACTACGGGACATTTACACAATAGAATACTACTTGTCTATAAAAAAAGAAGAAAGTGTTACCTTTTGTGACAGTGTGGATGGACCCGGAGAACATCATGCTAAGTGAAATAAGTCAGTCAGAGAAAGACAAATGCCATATGATTTCACTTATATGTGGAATTTCATGAACAATCTGAACAAGCCAAATAGAGACAGACTCATAGAGGGACAGCAATGTGGTGGTTGTCGTGGGGAGGGGGTATAAAGGGACTAAATGGTAGTGGAAAATATATAATTTTTAAAAACCTACTGCAAACATCATACTTTATAGTAAAAGACAAAATGCTTCCTTCCTAAGATCAGGAACTAGTCAAGGACATCTGCTGTCATCACAGATATTCAACACAGTACCTGAAGTTCTAACTAGCTCAAAAAAGCAAAAGAAGGAAGTTAAAGACACAGAAATCGAAAAGGACAAAAAAAAAATAAATAAATAAAGTGGTCTCTATTTGCATATGGCAAGAAATCTATAAGTGACCTCCTAGAACTAAGAAGTCAGTTCAGTAAGTTCATAAGATATAAGATCAACATGAGAAAAGTAGTTGCCAAACACATCACATGGGAGCTGAAATTAAAAATACAAGACAGCTTATGTATGACCACTTAAACAAATAAATACTTAGGTATAGATATTATAAAACATATATAGAACTTGTACATTAAAAACTACAAAATGCTGATGACAGGAATCAAAGATCTAAGTAAATGTAGAGATACAACATGCTTGTAGATTAGAAGACTCAACATTGTAAAGATATTAATGATCCCCAAAGCCGCATGTAATTTAATGCGCTTCCAATCCAAATCCCAGAAATATTTGTTGCTGTAAAATAATTTTTAAATTTTATATGAGAAGTAAAGAAACTAGCCTAGTTAATCCCTTTTTGAAAAAAAAATAAGAATAAAGTGGGAAAATCAATTGCTCCAAATTATAAACCTCATTATACAATTACAGGAATCAAGACTGTGAGGTCTTGGCAGAGAGCTAGACAGTAGATCAATGAAATACAATAGTCTAGAAAAAGTCCTACAAAAAATGGCCAACTGAATTTTGACAAAGGCGCAAAAACAATTCAGTTGAAGAAACTAATGATACACACAACAACTGGGGTGAATCTGCAGTTCATCATGTTGAGTGAAAAAAAACATTCTCAATAGGTTGCATATGTGTGATACCATTAACATAGCATTCTGAGAAATTATACACATTAGTGGTTGCCAAGAGTTAAGGAGGGAAGGGTGTGTGTGTGTGACTATAATGCTGTAGCTCCAGGGAGATCTTTGTGGTGGTGGACTACTGTATCTTAATAGTACAGGTTACATGAACTTGCAAATGTGCTAGAATGACATATAACTAACTATACATACACTTATGCCAATGTCAATGTCCTCATCTTGATATTGGGGAAAACTGGGAGAAGGGCACATGGGATCCCTCTGCACTCCCTTGGCAACTTCCTCTGAATCTGTAATTATTTCCAAATTAAACACTTTAAAGTGTATAGCAAACTACAAAACACCGCAATTTTAAGGTGGTAGCGTGCAAATCCAGGCAAATGGCTGGCAAGCTGGTGGGGTTAGATGCTTCTGCTCATCCCTTTCCATTTTTGCGGCTGTTGGGATACCAAGATTTCAGGTTGCTACAGCTGGAGAGATGTTGTCCAAAGCCGTGCCTCTCAAACTCTGATGTGCGTGTAAGTTCTTGGGGGATCTTGTGAGAAGGTCGATTCTAAAAGTCTGGGTAGGCCTGAGATCCGGGTCACGATTAGGGCGAGGTGAGAGAGGCAGGATCGCTCAAGTGCAGCATGTCCGTTTAAAACGATATTTTGTTCATCACGGATTTCGTGCTTGCATTTCAATTTTTAAAAAATTATTTATCTTAAATACTGAGTTTGGGTGGGGGGCTTGAGTTTTGCACGGGAAGGGGCCATCTTTCTTGGCCTCGCCCTCCCCCTTGCCCCGCCTGAGAGTTGGCATTTCGAACAAGCTCCCGAACGCAAGAGCAGTGCTGCAGGCCTGTGGACTGTGTTTTGAATAACAAGAGACCAAAGACAGATGGGGCAGCCCCTGCCATGTTAGGGTACCCACAAAAGAAGCTCTTCTCCCTTCTCCACTTCACCACCACCTCCACTTTGTATGACAAGGGCACTTCTGGACATTGGCAGGTAGCCCACTGGCAAGGCCTACAGCTACAGCCCTGGAATTTCATTTCATGCCAGGCTTCCCAAGATGTGGTTTATTTTTATCCATCAGCTCTGCCCCAGGGACAGAGCCAAATCACTCGAACATTTTGCACTTGGGTCCGACCCGACCTCCCTAAGATATCCCCTCCTTGCTCCTGTTCTCATGGAAGAGGAGGGCGAGGTGCTCAGCAGCACAATTGGGAATTGAACCCTTGAACTTTCGGTGTCCTGCCCTGAATCCCACGAGGACTGCATCTCACAACTCATTCCGGACCATTTGGAACCTAGTAAATCTCCCTTCTGACAGCCTGAGCTGGACCCACCAGCCAAGACGGGCACCACACAGATTTGTCCTTTAATCATAATATGTGAGAGCGACTTTCTCGTCTGCCTCCTGGCTACTCGGTGAACTGGCATCTGACATGCGTCATCCCCTCTCCTCTGGCAGGGAGCCCCTGGAGGAAACATGGGGTCAGGGCAACTGTCCTTACTCAATTTCACCTTCTCAGCTGCGATTAGAAAAGATCCCTTCTGAGTTGCATTCACAGGTGGAGTTGCCTGACTGTCACCCCTCCCAGGATGAGACAATTCACAGCTTACACTAGAGCCCACCTTTCAAATGCAAACATACCAGGCCAGAGCCCACACCCACCACCACCTCCTCTGTCTGCTCTCACACTCAGGGCCACTGTCCCCTAGCCCTAATGACCTCTGGGCCAAGCACCAGACAACCAGGGACAGACAGGTCCTATGTCACAGAATCTGCTGAAAATGACCCAAACTAGCCAATTCTAAACTCTGTTTTTCTTGCAGACATTAGAAGACAGGCTCTTTTCCCCTGTCCCTCTATCTCCAGGCTGACCCTGCAGGGGGTCAGGTGACACCCCTGCGGCCTGACAGTCCTTCCCTCTTGGGAACTCTGTGTGTCCCTCTCTTTTCAAGGCCAATTGTTTCCTGATCTGTTGGCCTTACCACATCTAACTAAGTAGTGAAATCTACCTTTTAAAACAGAAGAAAGACACATATCCCAGGGAGACAAGGTACCAGGTGATGTGAGCAGATGAACTGAGTCAGGAATTGAGTCCGTAGGTCCTGCTGAAGGTTCCATGGCTTGGCTTCCTTTGTTTGAAAAGCAAGGGTCCCGCCTTCATCCATTGTCACTAAGGCTGTCTCACCCTCCCCCATCCAACCTGGAGCACCTTCCCACTCCTCCCTTTGGTCCCAACCTGTTTGGAAGCGGGGAGCTGGGTGACCATGCACCCGTGGGTGGGTGAAAGAATCACTCCTTCCAGGTCCTCTATCTTTGAGTTATCCAGCCTAAGTTGTAAGACAATTTTCAAGTGAGATTCCAAGTTGACTCTGAAATAAGTCAACTTGGAAGCTACTATTCTCCCTCCCATCGATCCATGGGTGGGATCCTGGGAGCCCACCGTACCATTCCTTAGACATGATTCCCTGAGTGGGCTGAGGGACCCTTTAACAAGTGCAGGCGGGTTACGGACTTTCTCTCCACAGGGAGTGATTAATTTTGCTCTCCCTTAGGCAGGACAGCCCTGCCCCCCGCTGGCCAGTACAAATGCTTGCCATGTGTGACCCCTGAGCAGAACTGGGGGAGAAGGCATGAATTCACCAGCACCTGGCCTCTCTCTTCCTTCATGCCCTTCACACCCTTCACCCACCCTATGGAAGAGGCAATAGAATAGGGATACCTTGAAGTCACGAGAGCACATATTTTTCTTCAGAAGACAGCTTTAAAAAAAAATACATGTATTTTCCTCACCCAAGGACATACTTACTGATTTTAGAGAGGGGGGAAAGGAGGAAGAGAGAGAGGGTAAGAAAGATCAATACGAGAGAGAAACATCCACCAGTTGTCTCTCATAGTTGTCTCTACCGGTGACCGAAGGCACGTGTCACAACTGGGAATTGAACCTGCAACCTTTCAGTTTCCAGGATGACACGCCAACTGGCTGAGCTGCATCCACAAGGGCAAGACAGCTTCTTAGTCCTGTCTCTGACTCAGGAAGGCATGTGGCATGGGAGACGGTAGCTTCTTAGTCCTGTCTCTGACTCAGGAAGGCATGTGGCATGGGAGAAGGTAGGCTGCTGGTTCTGGTGTGTTCTTCTGCCCAGGCTCCCTGGCCAGTGGCTGACCGGCAGGAGGAGGGCGTGGGCGCTGGGCTCAAACACCCGGGCGGGTCTCCTGCGCAGAGCAGACTGCAAACCTTGGGGAGCTCCCCTCGACCGTGGCGTTCAGTTCTCTCCACCATCTGTCACCTCCACCAGCTGTTCCCACCCCCACTGCAGGAGCCTCGGGCTGTCTGAATTCCCTGCAGAAGGTAGCAAATGCTTCTCAGAAACCCCCGCCTTCCTGGGTTTCCTCTAGTGCCCAGATTTCCATCCACTTGTCTGGCTTTTGCAGCCACTGCTACCTGCAACCGTGAACTGGCTGTCATGAAGTAACACAGAGTGGCACAGTCCCTCCCTCATTACTGCGACCGTTGCTTCTCTGCCTCTACCTTGGACGAATCTGATGTGTGACTCTTCCTTCCATTCACTGTCATTTCTGATGGAGCACACTGGGTGACCCTCTCCTAAGCCCCAGCCACTGCGTGCCACCCCAGAAGTCTGGCCTCCATTCAAACCTCTTCCACTGGCAAAGGTCCCCAGATCCCACTCCCACCCTTCCAAACCAGGCTCCCGGCTTCTTGGAATTCACTCCACCCATTGTTCAAAACAGAATTTTTTCTATTTATTTCTTCAGAAATAGAAAGATATATATATATATATAATATAATATATACATACATTATATATATAATATATATATTTGACATGAACTAGTTTCTTTTAGTGAGGAATTATTTTAGACACCCACAGGCTGTGCTACTAAATATAGCTGGGTAGGTGTAGGTGGACTGGGCGGAGAATAGAGTGGAAGGTGGAGAGAAAGAAACAAAGATAGAAAGAGGAAGCCTGACATGGAAAACCCACCTGGCTTCAATGTAAGGCGGCAAGTCTGTTGTTGGCATGGAACCAGGCTCTATTTTTAACTACAACTCCGTTATTCCACACTTTATCAATCTTTTTGAATTCAAGTTCACCATTTAGGCTTCTTATTCAGGGATAATTCAGACTCTGAAGTAGAGTCCATCCAGCCAACTGCTTTGTGTTTTGTCAAGTGAAAGTGGAGAAAGTTGGGCCAAGAAGGCTCCATTTTTGCAAGGATACGGTCCTGCTGAGGCTGCAGTGTAGGGTGGGACACCTTCAAGGGCGAAAGTTGCTTTGTGCCCAAAGAACGTTATTGGAAAAAAACAGTTTCCTTTATAGCTTTCTTACTTGTCTTCATCTTTTCTCTCTCCTTCCTCCAGAGTCAGTAAAACACCTTCCTGAGACAAGGGTGGGCAACTGACTGTCCAACTCTGCCCAGAACGTTTGTAGTTTTAGCACTGAAGGTCCCATGACTGGAAAGACCTGTTAGTCTCCAGCAAACTGAGATGGCTGGCTGATAACAGTCCTCCAAAGGTGTCTCCATCCTAACCCCTGGGCCCTGTGCAAACATTACCTTAACACAGAAGGGACTTGGCAGATGTGACTTACGTTAAGGGTTGTGACATGGGGAGACAATCCTAGGATCCAACAGAACCACAGAGGGAATGCAGGCGGATCAGGCTCAGGGAAACGTGGCAGTGGGAGTGAATGGATCTGGAGACGGAGGAAAGGACCACCAGACACGGAGGGCAGGTGGCCACTGGAAGAAGGAAAAGGCAAGGGAGCCTCCAGGAAGAGCACACCTTGAGTTCAGGACTTCCAGAACCATGAGATCACATGCTGGTGTTGCTATAAGTTAATAAGTTTGTGGTAATTGATTACAGTAGCCATTGGAAATGAATGCAGTTGTTCACCCCCCCCCCCGCCCTCTTTCCACCCAGGAGCCCCGTGAACTACTGCACCATCTTGAGTCAGAAGTGGAGAAAGGAAGTTGGCTCCCAAAGTACTGTGTGTTAGACTTTTTCAGGGGCACAGAAAGGACACAATTTAAATATCTATTTTTTTATGTATTTATTTTTAGAGAAAAGGGAAGAAAGGGAGAGAAACATCAAAGTGTGGTTGCTTCTGCATGCCTCTAACTGGACACCTGGCCCGCTACTCAGACACGTGCCCTGACTGGGAATCGAACCTGAGACCCTTGGGCCACTGAGCCATGTTAGCCTGGGTGGAAGGACACAATTTTTAAAGTAATTCCATTGTTGTTTTGGAATTTTCTCTTTAAAGAAAGCTATAAAATGAAGAAATGTACACTAACCTATTAACACCCGAGCATAAAGCCTTTGAAATTTCTTACATTAAGCCATTGAGCTCACCTAAGAGGCAACAGAGCTTATGTAAATTCTTAAGCTTGAGGTTCAAATCCTGCCCCCGACTTGACTAGCTGGGCAATGACGTTGGGTTAGTTACCCAAGTGCTCTGGCTTTTGACTCCAATCGAAGCTGGGTGGAGCAACACCGTCTGCCTTGCAGGGCTGTCGGATAATGGTTGCAAAGGGCTCAGCCTAGCACCAGCACCCCGAAACACGGGCCATGCTTTCCTCTCTTGGGGAAATCTAACAACTTTCTTGAGATCATAGAAAATATATGTTCTCAGCCCAGAGCTCCTAAAACCCTTATGATTTCCTAAGTGATAAGAACACTAGGAGCATCTATTGTATTTGTCTTTGTTCTAATGAGGTGACATTGGGTGGGCTCCTAGATGACTCCTGGGTGGGAGCTGGTCACCAGAAATACTAATAGTAGGAGTCGGAATTTTCAGCCCTACATTCCACCCCCACCCCCATCCTCCAGAATGGGGAGAGAGAGCTGGAAATGGAGTTTATAACTGACCATTTCTATGTGAGGAAGCCTCCATTAAAAAACCCCTGATAGAAGGGGGTTCAGAGAGCTTGCAGGCTGGGGAGCACTACACTGGGAGGGTGACAGACCCCAGCTCCACAGGGACAGACCCATCTGCGCTTAGGACCTTCCCAGATCTCTCCATAGGTATCTCTTCGCCTGGCTGCTCATCGGTGTCCTGTATCACATCCTTTAATAAACTGGTGAACATATGTGGCTTCCTGAGTTCTAGGAGCTGCTCTTGCAAATTAATCAGACCCAAGAAGGGGCAGGGGATCTTTGGAACCGCCGGTAAGTAGCCAGTTGGTCAGAAGCAGAGTGACAACTTGGGCTTGGGACTGGTGTGTGTGTGTGTGTGTGTGTGTGTGTGTGTGTGTGTAGGAGGGGGGCAGCTTGTGGAACTGAGCCTTAACCTGGAGGATCTGATGCTATCACCAGGTACACAGGGTCAGAAGTAAGCCAAGTTGTAGGGCACCAGTTGGTGTCACAGAGAATTGCTTGCTTTGGGGAAAACTTCCACATGTTCACGGACCAGAAGTGTCAGGAGGCTGTGTTTTGTACAAGGAGTTAAGACCACACACAGAAAAGAGACTCATAGAAAGAAAGAAGTGGCTTTTTCCTACAGAAAGGTGGAAAACCAACATTCTTCCATTGCAAAAGTGCAGGGAAGAGAAGGAAATTTAGAAAACTCTTTTTTAAAAGTACGCAGCTTTCCAATGGAGAGTATTAAGTCCAAGAAGTCCCACCCTTGACCTGCCATGCTTGCCGGTGCCCAGGGGGAGATGCTTTCCCTGGTGTTTTCCAATGGAGAGTATTAAGTCCAAGAAGTCCCACCCTTGACCTGCCATGCTTGCCGGTGCCCAGGGGGAGATGCTTTCCCTGGTGCTCGCTGCTTCTGTGGTCCTGTCCCCCTACCCCTTAGAGAGCGCACATGCACCCATCTAGGCTTTCAAAGCCACTGCCGGAGACAGAGAGTGTGGCTATGACCACACCTCCATCTCTTCTGGGCCTTCCGGGAAACCAAACAAGGGTCAGAGAAACTAAGGTTGGGGTGGGGTGATGCTCGTGGGGCAGATTGCTGCTCAGTGTAGAGCCTGAGCTGAGCCCCCGGGGGGTGTCCGGATGATGGATGGGACACAGCTGCACGCAGGAAGTGTCAGGCTGGCCCAGTGCTCTCCACGTTGACTGAGTGCTGCCGGGGACGGGACAGATGAGGTTTCCACCGCGATGGACAAGCCTGCTTTAAAAGCTTTCATTTATCTCATGCAACTCTGGGAGCTCACAGAGGATTCTGGGGCTGCTCCCCAAGCTGACCTGGAGGCATGGCTTCAGGTCCGCCCCCCCCACCTGAGGGAAACAATCTGAAAACAGCCTTTAGGATTATGATGCAAAATAAGGTACCATCTAGTATACCCCTTACGGCAAAAAATTCTTAAATGATTAATTAGTGTCAGTGGGAGTATAAATTAATAAAGCCTTTTAGGAAAGCAATATGGCAGCCAGCATCCATCAAAATGATAAATGGGTATAACCTTTGACCTTTCCATTCCACTCCAGTAATCTGTCTTACAGAAAAAACTCGCACATGTACAGAGATACGTCCAAAAGGTTGTTTCACTTCAGCATGATTCGTACTAGGAAAAAATAAATAGGGAAGTGGTTAGACAAATTCTGGTATACCTAACAGAATATTATGCAGCCATTAAAAAGAATGAAGTAGGTTGCTCCGGTCTGACATGGGAAGATCTCCAAAGCACACTGTTAGGTAAAAAAAAAAAACCAAATCAAGCTACATAGTTGACTAGGGTGTTTGAATAAAACCATGTGAGTGTAAGTTCATTTCAGATGGTCATGTGAGAGCAGTGAAGAAAATAAAGCAGGGAGATTAGGGATTGGCTGCTGTGGGTTGGCTTCTCTGCGGAAGAGACGTGGGGTAGAGGGGTGAATGACAAGACATCAACCACACAAAGATCAGGGGGAGTGTGTGGCAGATTATGGGGAACAGCTGGTGCAAAGTCCCGAAGACAGGAAAGTCAGGGCGGGATGAGGGTGACTGACAGGGAAGGGCCTTGTAAGCAGGGGGGAAGTTTGGGGTTTTATCCTAAGCCCTTGGAAGGCTGTCAGCAGAATGATCCCAGTTACATCTTTGAAAACTCACTTGGTGTTGGGTGGCGAACGAATTGTGAGGGGAGCGTGGGCAGAGACCACCAGGCCAATTCAAGTGACACTGACGGGCGCCCAGCAGAAAAAGGGCAGTCATAAACCTGCTAATCACCAGACCTCCGGTCATTTACCTCTGAAGGAGATACGTTCATCTGCATCTTACAAGATGTTTGGTGACTAAAATAATATTTTACAAAGTGAGATTAAGTGGAGAGTAATATTATTGTAGAATTAAATTTGTGACAGCTGATTAATTATGCAGATTATTTTGTGAGAACCATACCTGATTGGATCAAACCCTTTGCCCAGAATACAGCTCAGTTTATTCAACAACCGGATATTATATTGTTTATGAAATGGACATCGGAGCTGTTTCCCCAAACCCAAGAGTCGGAAGGCAATCTCAGGAATTACAAAAAGCTGCACTAAATTCCTAAGTAAGGAGTAAGGGCTCACAGTCTCACACTCGTGAGCGGACTATAAGTGTGCTTCGGCATACTTTTCTCTCTGGTTTTCTTCCTTTCTTGAAAAAAAAAATGCGTATTTTAATTTATTTTATTTTTTAGCTAAGGTTACAGTGCCCCCTAGAAGAACCAGACTATTTTTTTTTCTCCTAAGTTTAAGCAGAGCAAGCATTTTCTTTTGGATGAATCTTCTGGCCACTTCCCTGAAAATATAGGGTGGATACCTGAAGAATCATGGAAATTCGCCCTGGGCAGTCCACAGCACTGTTCTTTGGAATGTCAGAGATAACTTCTGTGACCTTTTTCTCCAGGGCAGCTCTCTAGAGAGGCTCAGATGAACGCTCCTAAACATTCTTAAAATACTGTATCTCTAATCATCCAAAGACCTTGACCAAGCTCTCTGGGTCCCAGTACCTCTAGTTCAGCTTCCTCTGCCGCTCTGATTCTGTGACAGCTTTCGACAACACAATGAATAGCCAGTGTAGACTTTGACCTGGTTCCCACGCTTTAGAACTAGCACCCGCAACGCGACAGCAAAGCCTGTCATCTCAAATAACTCGGCTGTGGAACCACAACGATGTCTCCTCCCTCCGTTCCCCTGAGCTCGAATCCCAGGCCGCCAGCCAGCTCCCGTCCTCCCTCTTTTCCCAGTGGTTTTCCAAGACCAGGAAGACCCCTACTCCTCAGTCAGTTCGAAATCAGTCACTCACAACTGGGGTTGATTTTGCTCCCCAGGGGATATTTGATAATGTCTAGAGACAATGCTGGTTGTCATAGTTAGAGGGGTGGGTGCTGCTACTGTCATCTCATTGGCAGAAGTCAGGAAGGGTGCTGCTAACTAGCCAACAATGCACAGGACAGCTCTCACAATAAAAAATTACCTGCTCTAATACGTCAAGAGTGCAAAGGTGGAGAAACCCTGTTCTGGATAACTAAAGCAAAGCCTCTGTCCGAAACGTAAAGTGAAAACTAATAGTACTAACTCAGGTGGAGGAACGGTGGCCCGAGAAGAGAAATCAAGGGCTTTAGGATCAGGCTCTGCCTTTCTGCGCTGGTTAGCACAAACGACTGTTACTGGGAAAAGTGACCCCGTCACAGGCCATTATGACAAAATGCCCTGCTTAACAAAGAAATTTCCAAGCTGTCTGGACAGGTGGTAAGGGATGAACCCCAAGGCGTCCGCTAACCCTAAGGGAGACCTGCCCTTGCTTGAGCAAAGGACAGTGATTGGGATAAGCTTCTGCTCACCTGCCTTCGCCCTTATTTGTCCCCTTCCGGTTGCTTTTACAAACCAAACCCCACTCCAGGGAGCCACACAGCCTCAAGAACCCCCCACCTGCCGGAATGAGCGGTTTCCTCACACAGCAGTTAAAGGGTACGGGGCTTTGGAATAAGCAGGCTGAGCGAATTCTCTCGGCCAAAGATCAAGGGAGACCCTTGCTCGTTCCAGGCCCTAATCAATGAATGGGTTCTTTACGAAATGCTGTGAGGGAATCATTCAGACAAGCAGCAGTGAAAGGACTTAGTGGCAGCCTGGTTTCTAGACTCACAACGATGCTATGTAATAATCAGGCAAAGCAAATGGTTTCTGGGTCCTCTGCTGGTCAAGAACTGGACCGGCCCTGGCTGGTGGCACAGTGGAAAGGCACCACCGGCCTGCGAACCCAAGTGTCGCTGGTTCGATTCCCAGCCAGGGCACATAACCAGGTAGCAAGCCAGGTCTCCAGCCAGGTCCTTAGCTGGAGGCAGGTGAAAGGCAACCATACATTGATGTCTCTCTCCCTCTCTGCCTCGATCCCTTCTCCTTTCTCTGACAATAATCAATAAAATCTTTAAAAAAAAAAAAAAAAGACCATGGACATGGACAACAGGTGGGATTGACTTTGGGGGGAAAGGGGGGGTGGGGAGGGGGACAGTGGGGAGAAAAAAAGGGATGGATGTAATACAACAACAATAAAATTAAAAAAAAAAAAAAAAAAAGAGCTGGACCAACAGCAAGTTCAAAGGGCATGGCAGGGAGCTCTTGGCATCACCTTGGCTGGAGTGGACAGAGGCTGGTCCCTAGTCAACCTCCCTGGAAGGACCTGCCTCCCCCCTCCCAGGTCAGGGGATGGGAGGGTTTGCTTTATAAACTGATGATTAACAGCAGTGAAATGCATTGTAGTTGCCACCTTTCTTTTCTTACAAACCTAGGAAGTGGGCTGCTGCTCAGCCCAGAGGAAGATAATTGTGAGATACAGCTCATATTTCTGGCCCTTACACACACACACACACACACACGCACCCTGATTTTCTGCCCAATTTAACCACAACAAATTGAGACATTTATAAACACACTACAAAGTAGAAATGGACTTGCTCAGGGGCAGATTTTTCATAGGTTTTTTGTTGTAATTTAAAAAAATGTTTAAGTAATTTCAGACTTCGAAAAAATTTTCAGAAATAGTACACGCTCCCATGACACCATTCACCGAGATTCCCCATTTTCAGTATCTGACAACATTTGCTTTATCATTTCACTTTCTGTATACACACACAATCATTACCTTTTTAAACTATTTGATAATACACTGCCTCTTTGCTCTTAAATACTTCAGGGTGTATTTCCTAACACAAAGGACATGTTACAGACATTTATTTGGCCTTGTCCTTTTCTGGTTGAAGGAAGGCCGAGCACGTGACAAATGGCTTCAGGGTCTGGGCCTGAAAAACAGTTTTGCAAGGATCTCTGCTATGCCTGGGTTGAAATCCTGGTTTTACTACTTCCAGCAGTATGACTTTGGGTACCTTCTCAAGTCTCGGTTTCTTCACCGAGAATGGGGTGGTGGCTATTTCAGGCCCAGCCCCATGATTTTAAATACCACCACTCTGCTGACGTCTCTGGGATTTAGATCGCCTTGCAGGCCTCCCCTCCGGCTCTAATCTCAGAAATGGAATGAATGACCTGCTGGCCCTTTCTCTCGGGCGTCTCTCACACACATCCCAAACTGCGCACACACAAAACTGGATTCCCCACACTCACCCCTAAACCTGCACCACCACAGCTCCCCACCTACCCTCTCCCTGTGCCAAGGACGGTGCTCAGGATCTAGTTGCAGAACAGGGGAGGTGTCTTTGGTTCTTCCCTCTCCCTTAGCCCCACATCTGATCCACCAAAAAGTCTCTAAAATCCCCCAATTTATGTCCATCTTGACTGCCACCCCTATACTCCAGGTGACCCTTCACTCTCGTCTGGATGACCAGGCAGGGCTTAGAGGGGAACAGGATTGGAAAGGGAGCACATTCAAACATAAGAATGGAGCCTTGCTTACTGCTGCCCCCCACCCCCCATTACTGTCACATGGAATCTAAATTGGAAAAGTCAGGAACCTGGAGAAGGAAGAGCATGGCCTCACTCCCCTCCACAACTCTGGGAGGACACAGAGATTCCATCGCCAGCAAGGGCTGCACCGTTGTGTGGAAGCAGACCTGAGCAGGGAGGGCCTAATTTATGACCTTCTCCCTACCTTCCTCCAGCTCCACCCCACCGCCCCTGCTGCCTACGAGGTGGGGAGTAGCTCTGACATGTGGCCACGTGCCTGCCAGCATAGCGCAGAAACGAGCTGAGAATGGACAGCTAGGGGGCCTGATTGGACCCCATGTTGAAAGCTTTGGGGTAGGTGACCAAACCTCCAGACAGATGACCTAAGAGGGGCCTGGTGGTAAGAGCTGAGACGAGGGCCGAACCTGGAAGGGAAGACCCCTCAACTCCCCTCGAAAAATCCCTTCATTTGCCCAGTGCAAGAGAACAGATGCCAAGGTCCATGGAAACAGCAGATGCCAGCTGAGGGCCAACATGGGTCCTCCCGCAGCATCAAGAAGGTACATATGCCCCGTGGAATTTCAAGCAAACCCAGGGAGAAAGGGTGAAGGAAATGGATGGGAAGCATTCCAAAATTCTGACAGGTGCTCAGAAAAGAATACCAGAATTCACTCTCTCACCTGCACCAACAAAGGGAAAATAAACTCTCATCAGCTAAGTTTCATCCTAGGAAAATAAACAAAATCAAAATGTTTGCACACTGGACGGTTTGAAGTAGATTTCACAGGGGGCATATGGAAATCCAATCGTGCTAATTCCCTTGCATAATAAATAAATAAAACAAAAACCCCAGACCCCTTACTTTACCCAGAAGGCCCTGAACGGCCTGATTTCTACCTTCTTCACCACCCTTATTTCAAGCTCCTTTTCCTAGATCACTAAACGCCAGCTACCCCGGCTTCCCCTGAGGTCCTCTAATACTTTAAGCCCTTTCCTGCCTTTAGATATATACTGTCTAATCCCTTCCTCCTTTATAGTCCTTCAAAAGGATGCTCCCTTCTCAGGGAAGTCCTCTCTGCTGCTTCCTAAATGTTTTGTTTTAATATCATCCTCTGTCTCTGCACCTTGCTTCCAAACTCTTAGCATGTCATATTGTACTTCCTCATTGATTCCTTATTCCTCTTCTTCGCCCTCTTCCCCTTTCTCTTCTTCTTTTGGCAACCTGAATTCCCCACTGGACTTAACACTCTCTGAAGGCAGGGACGCAGGCTGGCCTTCTATCACCATTATGTACTAGCTCCTGGCCCCCTGTCGTAGGTGCTTGATAACTATTTGTTGAATGAATGAATCCCTGGATTCCCAGAACCCACCCAGCTAAGCGTCTGACACAGGTAAATGTGGGTTCAATGACCGTGGTCCCACAGGCCTTCCCCAAGCTTACCCAGAAACCAGAAGTCACGTTCTCTCTCTGGGTACAGAATGTATGATTAGGGGTCCCGGCCCAGGGTAGCCCATTTCACCATCACCCACTGTGATCTACCGCAACCCTTGTCACTCCAGCTGAGGCCCAGGGAGATGACCTGACTTGGCAGTTACTTCGAGGTAGGACTGGGGCTGCATCTACGCTTCCCAAGTTCCAGTCAGCACCCTGTCCCCCTCAACCAGCAGTTTCACGCTGAATTCCATTCTTTCTTCAATTTAGCTCCAAGGGTTCCATTCCCTCTCTTTGAATTGAATGCAAACACGGCCAACTGGTAAAATGACTAAAATTCACAAATACTCTGGAGAGATCCGTACAATTATCTGCCTGAAAAATGGAAAAATGAAAAGTGTCACGTTCTTAAAGAGACTTGGGGCAATTTTTAAGGGTTTCTTTCAGCTACTTTAATGCTTGATGGTTGGAGGAAAGCACATCAGAAACCTCTAGAGAAAACGGCTCACTAAGCCTAAGGTACAACACTTGGGCTGGAGCTACTTTACATAAAACCTTTTACCTCCTGTTATTCCACAGTGGAGCAGTCTTCTGTTACCATTTTTTAATGCAATTTCAGGGTGCTTAGAGTATTAGAAGAGCTGTCCCTTTTCCTCTCCTCACACTCAAATTACACTAGTTAAATCACGTGTTACAACTGTTAGCCCTGTAAGAGCAGTCTGTTTTATTTCCTACTATTTGTGCAGCACATAATACAATTCTTGACACGTAGTAGGAGCTCAAAAGAGAAGCAAATCGGTATTTATGGAGCACCTGCTCTATCCTAGTTACCGTGCGTGAGTGCTGACGGTCAGATAGGGAGCAGCGGGACATGTCCCTAATTTGAGAAGGTATAACAAAGACCAATATTGTAAGGGATGAGAGGAGGGGAGATGGGGAGAGAGAGGGCCTGATGGGTCAAGATACACATTGGAGAAAGAATGAGCAGCACGTTGGCTGAAGGTTTGATCTGGGAGACGGATAACCAGGTGGACGGGAGAGGACCGGGAAGGACCATCAGGAGGTGAACAGAATTGGTCTCCTCCAATCACACCACGCAGGAGTGAAAGGTTTGGGATGACTGTCACCGTTGCCATTTCAGTAGTGTTCACAGCTCTTTGTACTTGAAGAGGGAACTAGAGACCGAAATTGGTGAGATGACATCTCCCCATTCACACAGCAAACTATGGAGACGTGTGGGCGCAAGAATCACCGATCCTGCGGGCTCAAGGGACTGCATGTGCTCACAATCCTCGTACGTTGGCAGGTCACAGACACAGAGCTTCCTGCCTTGGGTGTTCCAACAACTCTTCCCAACACAGAAACGCGCACGCTGCACGGGGACGAGTATCCCCCTCGTGTGCCACGAGGGTGGTAGGGTGAGTGGCCGCAGAAGAGAGGGAATGTTTCTTTGGCTCCCTGTGCCCACACACAAGGTGGTTTCTCAGCACAAGGACGTTTGTGAGTCACCCGAGCAGATCTCTTGGGAGTGGAAACCGGAGAGTTAGAAATAAAAATAGCCCTTTCGGCTGCTGGTTTGTTCTCTTGCCCTGGGAGGCTCGTGCTCTCCCACCCTGCTTCTCCCGGCCCGGCTGCCCCCCCAGCTCCCCTGGGTTTTGGAGGAACTGGCGCTGAGCACTCCCCCTTTTCGCTGGACATCCTTCCCAACTTAGCAAGCAGCTCTCTGGCCAAATCTCTAGGTCAGAAGCTCATCAACGTCAGCTGCCCCTGTGGCTTCCAGGACAGGCAAGAAAACTGCTGCAACCAGCACTCGGAAAGGAGAGGAAGGTGTCATGTGAGGGGGTGGCCACCTGGTCTGGGAACTGAAGACCACCCAGCGCTGCGGCTGGACTCCAGCCACTAAGCCGACTGAGCTGGCAGGTTCCCGAAAGAGGTGAGGCACCAACCATCACAGGCCAGGACACCTGGCTGCTGGGCCTCTCTCCACCCACCTTTCCCACCCCTTCTCACCTCCAGAGACTGTGAAGGGGCTATGCTTTCCTTGGACGTAGGCAGAGGCTGAGACCCCCAAAATCTGGACCCTCCAAGGGCACTTTGGAAAAAGCGCCTGTGAGGGTTATCTACAGGTTAAGGAGCCTTTCTAGGGAGTCCTTTTCTGCGATTCATCATCCCTGCCTCCCTGCCACTGCTCAGACATTCCTGGGCAAGGGTCCTTCTGTCCTCCAGTCCTGTCTGAGGGAGATGGGATCAGGGCAAGGTCCAGAGGGCCCCAGGCTGGGCCAGAATGGCCACTGCTGATCTGGTCAGCAGGCTGGTTGGTAGAGCTAGCAACCCTCCAAGGCTAGCTTTAGGTGGCTTGTCTCTGGGTGCCCTGCTCCCCTGTCCCTGCCAACCCCAGGACTTGGCACCATGGCATTCTGCGGTAGTCAACCTCTGCCTGCTGTCAGGGAGACTTTATGGAATGAATGTCTGTCCCATTCATAGCGTCCCCCTTTACTGATCTGAGGGCTCTCAGGGATAGGAAGTTGGCAGCCATGTTGTAAAATGTGGCCTCACCTCTACTCCACTTACATTTAGCCCATAGGAATGTCTCCCTGGTCATTAAGATGGGAAGAGAAGGGACAGAGAAGGAGGGAGACTTGGTTCTTCAGGAGGCAGTGGCTGGCCATGTTGCCCTGTGAATCTTGAGATGTGGAGTCAGCAGAAAGTGAACAAGGAATCAGATAAACAGGCAAAGGTGAGAGATGAAAATACTTCAAGGGTTCCCTACAGCATTCCAAATTTGGGTTTCTAGTCTTCCTGAGGTCCCTTCCTGCCCTCAGGGGTTCATAATTTTTCTTTCTTCTAAAGTGATTTCTCTCCCACAACCGCCATAGACAAAAGCAACATAAATACAATACTGACATATTCCTTTAATTCTAACATGCGCCATCAATTTAATCATACCTGTGAAGAGAGAAATACTACATTAATAATAAATATTGCTATTTGTGTGACTTGTTCCAATTTTAGACATGCTCAACATGAAAACAAGCATTTCAACATCGAGGAAATACAACACTTCCATTTTAAACTCTCTGATCCGGACTCTTAATTAGCTAAAATGGTCCATTTGAACCTAATTAAAGTGTGTATGTGTCCAAGTCATTCTGGAGTAGCTGGAACCTCTGTTACCGTCTGCGGGGGCACAGACCTACTTGGGTTAGACTTTGGTTGGTCAGGAATAGTGTTTGATGGTTTCCTACCGCCCTGCCATGGGGATCAGAACCAAGCGGTCATCCTGGGTTGTAATCACAAGGGGCTCCCCTATGAAGAACGTTATCCAAGCTCTGACTGTCCCCCTCATGGAGGGACACAGCCGGAGCCACAGTAAGCTGTCCACCTTTTCAAAGGAGGCTGCCCAGCCATGACTCTTTGTCTAGTATGTTCCCTCGGCCTTCATCCTCCCTTGTAATTCTCCAGGTCCAGGTAGCTGCGGGGGTGGCTTGGCCCAAGCATGTGTGAGCGCTCTGTGGGGCCTAGTAATCATCCAGCGTGAGAGTGGCTTAGAAGTGGCCTAATCCCCGCCTTTCTTCAGAAGGATATGGAACTGGGTCAGAGAGCCTGAGTGAGTGGCATAGGGCCACTTGGCCAGAGAGGGGTAGAGCCCCGATGAGAACCAGGTTTATTGATCTCCAGTGCTGGGCTCTTCTCATTCTATCACCACTCCTCTTCCCACCCAAGCAGGGGGCCATCATGAGCTGCTGCCTACTAGGGGTTAAGAGCGTGAAGATGGAGCCAAAGGGCCCAGGTTCAAGTCCTGGCTCCACCACTCCCCGGCTGCAGGGACCGGGGCCAGCAACCTAACAGCATTAAGCCTTGGTTGCCTCACCCAGAAAATGGAGATAAAAACAGCCTCTATTGCATCAGATTGTTGTAGCATCACTGAGTTCGTGTGAGTCAAACATGCTGCACAGTACTGGCATAGCATGCTCTCCGTCTATTTGTTAAACAGGATTAAGCAGCCTCTAGGGTTTGGCAAGGAGTCTGAAGGTGGAGCCAACCTGGGACCTCGGGCGGACAGAGTGCCCCCGCACGCGGCTGTGCCCCACGAACGCGGTGCCTTTTGCAAAGGCAGCCAGGCGGAGAGAGAGGCAAGGAGGGTGGGACGGACACTGCAGCCTGGGCTTCTTCCCACGGGCTTGCCTTCCCCACCCACGCTCCCGCCCAGGATCCCTCCCTGTTCTCTCTGAGCCTCCGCTGGCGGTGCCCTGGAGGGCACAGATGGTGGCAGTGGGCCACATGCTGACGGGCCAGTTTCCTCCACTTCCCAGGCAGGGCCTCTGCTGGAGGAGGAGGCTGCGCCCTTCCAGAAGGCCGAGTCCACTGCTGCAAGCTGTGCGATGTGGAGCTGGGCCGCTGAAGGACCTGCTAAATCAGCACGGCACTTTTCAAAGATTTTATTCATTATTTTTAGAGAGAGGGGAAGGGAAGGAGGAAGACAGGGAGGGAAACATCCATGTATGGTTGCCTTTCACTGCCACCAGCTACGGGACCTGGCTGGGGACCTGGCTTGCAACCTGGTTATGTGCCCTGGCTGGGAATCGAACCAGCGACCTTTGGGTTCGCAGACTGGCACCTTATCCTCTCTGCCACCAGCCAGGGCTAGCACGGCATTTTTATTAACCTAAAAACAGGTGGGGCTTTTCTTGTTCTACCTCTCTTTTATTATTATTATTATCTTGCATCTTTAAGGGTTATTTCAAACAGGAACATGACATGAATTCAATTCCAATTGTTGGTCCTCCCCACAACCTCCCTTTAGCGTCCTCACAGAAAGCTAGAATGAAGTACGCAGAGAAAGCTTTCCACATCCTGGCCAGTGTGGCTCAGTTGGATGGGCATCTTCCCGAAAAATGAAGGGGTGCACGTTGGACTCCCAGCCAGGGCACATGCCAAGGCGGCAGGTCTGGCCCCAGTCAGGCAACCAATCAACGATCCTCTCACACCCATGTTTCTCTCTCTCTCTTTTCCCTACCCCTTCCTCCCTCTGCAAGTAATGGGCATGTCCTTAAGTGAAGATAAGGAAAAAGGAAGCAAGGAAGGAAGCAAGGAAGGAAGGAAAATTGGTTGGTTTTCACCTCCTTCAGGATTCAGAGGTCCCGATCCCTGTCTAAATGATCCTGATATCTCATCAGGTCTTCACTCAGCCTCTCAGAAACAGAACCTCTTCTGTTTCCTTCCTTTGTTTGGGCTGTCTGTCTCTCTCCTCTTCCCCAGATCTATTCGAAGTCCAGGCTTAATGTTCAGGCAGAGGTGCAGCCTGAGACTCAACTGGGGGCCCCTCCAACCCAACCCCTCAGCAACCCTGGGGCAAGGACAGAGAGGTGGGGAATCAGGGGTGCCCCGAGCACTCACACTGGGAGGCAGCAGACATCCGTCACCCATGCTCTCATAAAACATGCATGGAAGCCAGAGGAGGGCTGCCCGGAGGGCTGCCCAACCGGCCCTGCTCTCAGCTGGGGACAGAGAGGAGGGCTGACCCGGAAGCTTGGAGGGGAAGAGAAGGAAGCCTGGGGTGAGCAGCGCCCGCCCGAGACCCTGCTGAGGGGCCCAGATGACGAGAAGGACAGGAGGTGAGGCCATGGGTGGCAGAGGGTACAGAGGCAGGTCTGGCCCTCAGGTGGGCCAAAGAATCAGGGAGCCTAGAAGGTAAACCTCTTTTCCCCATAATGAAAAGCCACCAAACTTTCTGTGTGAAAGTGGGGAGAGAGACCCTGCCTCTGGGGCAGCCTCAGGCCTGAGCCCTTTGGGGAACTGAGGGGCCCCCACCCTGGGAGAGCACAGTCTGCCCTCCTCACCTAGGCAACCCTCTTGCCAGCAGCACACCCCACTTTGTCCCCCTGTGGGCCCCCCCTAATTTTGAACCTGGGTACTCAGATAAATGCTCTGCCAAAGTGTGGCATGTGCCTCCCAGCCAGGAAGTCCAGCTCTCTGGGCCTGTGGGCCTTTTCTAGAATTTGTATGCAGGGCCCAGACTCACAACGTTAAGGCAATTCTTTTCTGGGTTTTCTGATCTCACCCGCATGGGATATTTTTCTTCAGACAACTTTATCTTATCTGACTGTCTTTGGGGGCACGATACCCCAGGATGCACTGCAGAGTTCAATTGTAAGAAGCAGGATGTGAATCACTAAAAAGACCTAGTGCTGAATAAATTAAATCACTCAGTCACGAAGACCAGAACCAAAGGGAGGGCAACCTGAAGGCAGCTACTAGGGACAGAAGACTTAAAAGGAGGGTTGGGATGGGGTGAGCACGTGGCATGGGAGGAGGGCATTCAGGCACTGTCAGCGTGGCAGCCCTGCACCGGTGGGCAAACAGGGCAAAGAGATTCTGAAAACTAAGGAGACCCTTACCTGCTTTTGAGCTTGAATGACAACTCACTAGCTAAGCCCATGAGAAGCACCCGTCCCCCAGTTATTCGATACCAGAGGAAAACGCCCCCGATCCCTCGGACCTAACCATTTCTCTGGTGATCCGAACTCACCATGGAAGACTCCCAGCCTCACCCAAGTCTGGGCACCTTGCCCTCCCATCCTCCCTGCTGGGTTCTGGGCCTCCAAACTCCCCACACATTTCTTGCTTTATTTGCAGCAGTGATGACCATCGGTCTGAGATAACGGTGACAGGAAACTGTCACTCAGCCTTATGCCAGGCTAGGCTGTGATATACGTGTCAAGGGCAATGCTGGATCACAGACAGGAGTCCTCGGACTCCCACTGGAAACCTACAGAGGACTCCACCCTGCTGTACAAATTCCTTTCAGGAGAAAGAACAGAACCCAGGAGGAGGCCAGGGCCCAGAGAATCCTCTAGGGATACTAGGAGCCAGTGGTGGGCAGCTGAGTGAGCACAAGAACACTCTACCCAGCCTTTTGGATCCCACTCTGCCCCCCACCATGGACAGCTGAGCGGTGTTTGGGAGGCTTTAGGGTGTCCCTGTGAGGAACCCGGACCCCATTCCTGTCTGCTCCCATCAGTGGGTCAGGGAAAGATCACATGACATTGTCTTAAATGGAGAGAATTAAGGAACTAGAGCACAGTCTGGAATTGGGTTAGCCCAGAAAATGTGACTCAGCAGGTCTCCCAGCTCCTCCCCACACTGATCAACAGTAATGATCAACTATAACCCACCAGGCACTTTGCAGAAGCCCTCTCGCTGCCTTTAGTCAGCAACCCCATTATCTGCATTTTACTGGGCCTCTGCGAAAAGTCACCAAACATCTCCAACGCAAATAGCAACTCCCAACACAGCGGGTTCCCTCCTCTTTAATAGATTCCCATCCCTGTTAATGGCAGGCGCCCAAATTAGACATGTCTGGGAGAAACCACATGGTTCTGTCCTACTCGGCACCTCTCTACTTAATACATCCTCGTGTTCTGGGTGAAAATGCGGACGGGGTTAAGAAGTACAATTGGCAGTTACAAAATAGTCATGGGGAGGTAAAGTACAGCACAGGGAATATAGTCAGTAATATGGCAATAACTATGTATAATGTCAGGTGGGTACTAGACCTATCAGAAGGAGCCACTTCATTAAGTTATATGTAAACATTTAACTACTACATTGTCCACCTGAAAATCATATATTGAATGTCCACTGTCATTGAACAACTTAAAACTTTTCATTTAATTTTAAAAATTCAAAGATGATATCGTATCCTCAGAAAGATGTAAGATCTTACATCCATAAAACAGGAAGGGAATGCTTTGACAAAGAAATGATTATTCATTCATTCATTCATCAGAAATTTATGTGCCTATGTGTACATGGCATTATTCTGGGTACTATAAACACAGCAATAGCATTAGTTTAGAAGACATTTATACATTCCTGTCCTCATGGAGCTTTCATTCTAGTGGAGAGAGGAGACAACAAACAAAAAAATATTTCACAATGAGAGAGAATGAAGAAATGGAGGCAGGAAAATAAGGAGGGAAATACAAATTACTGTTTTTAAAATTTTTAAACCCTCACATTACAATTTCATACGCTATTTAGTGTCATTACTGTATTATAGGTTTTGTAAAAACTTGAAGCATAAAGAAACTAAGTAATTTAGTGCAAAAAAATAAGGTCTTGGATCTAGGCTTTCTTACTACCGATAATCTTAACCGCCTCTTTCTTCTCTGCAGGAAAAAAACAAATGAACAAACTAAAAAAAAAAAAAAAAAAAAAAACCTAAACCCACCATATGTTTGAGAAGCATCTATAATTGAGAACTGCCTTTAGTTTGTGGCTCTTATAATTATTCCTTCAAGAGTAATGGACCAAAGATACAGCCAAAGTTTCTTTATGCTGGCAATGGTCTTTTCCTGCTCCATTTTTAAATTCTTAATCACTTAGATACCTGGAGCCATCAATATGCTCTTTCCACTTGCACTCTTACTGCCATTCTCCAAAGGCCTAAATGCCTTGCAGATGATGCTAGATGTCGCAAATCAGGCTTCTTTAGAGAGAGAGAGATGGTGCTGTGCTCAGATGCTTAATGCCCAAGTAATTGGGCTGCTAGAGGGTGCCCACACTGCAGGCTGCTGCTTTATCTGCTGGTCAACCTAACGAATAAACAGGAGGGTTTCTTACTATTAATATCAAATAGGTCCCTTCACAGAAGAAAGTATGTTGCATGGACTATAAGAATGGGAATGTTATGAGATGTAAGAGTGATCGTAACCCTGGTCCAGGCATGCTGAGTTCCTTAGGTGAATGGGAGTGTGTCAGAAAACAGAAACTCAATTGTATTTGAGAGCTAGAGGGACCTCAGAGGTCATTTACTTGAAACACCCTCACTACACCCATGAAAAATTGAGGCTCATTGTGTGTGTGCGTTTGTGTATATGAGAGAGGGGGGAGGGAGGGGGAGAGAGAAGAGAGACGGGGAGAGAGAAATGACAGTACAGAAAGAACACTGGAATCTTGGGTTTGTGTCCTGGTCTTCCCTTATCAGAGATAAATCTCAATCAAGTGCTTAAATGGAAATAGGAGAATCGAATCTGTTCTGAATACTACCTGGTCTTATGAGAATGAAATGAAACAAGATTTGAGAAGCTGGTTAGTCATCCTTATATGAATGCTTGTTATTGCTAGTGTGCGGGTCCCTGGGTATGCATTCCATCAGCCTGAGACGCTGCCTCTTGACTGCTCAGCTGACCATAGAGGGCAGTCTGTCATTTACTAGTGACTTAGGAAGTAGCACTGGGCTTCAGGAGGCCGCGGAGTGGGGCAGTAGTTGAATGCTGAAGCATGAGTGTGGTGGGCCCAGGAAAGGGCAAGGAGCCCCAGGTCTGGGACTTAAGTAGGCAACATTCTGAAGGCTCCTTCGCCCACTAGGGTGGATGGAGTGAGGGAGGGCAGGACTTGGAAGAAAGAAGGAAATGGTTGAGGGCATCAGAACCAAGCACCTCTATTTCACTGTTGGCAGAGTTCACAGGGTCCTCCTGCCAGTTGCCCCTCCCCCAGTGCTTCCTCGGTGGGTCCCCCTGCAGACAAGCATTTCATTATGAGCAAGCACCTCAGCTCTGCAGCCCCGGATCCTGAGATCCATTTTAGATCTGAAAGCAGGCTTTAGTCCCTTTCAGCATTTTTGGAAAGAGTCTGAGGTTAACAGCTCCTACGTGGGAGGAATCCCAGCTTAGAGGAATCCTGGATTCAAATTCTGGGGTCATCATTCATAAGCTGAAGTCTCCTGGGAAGAGATGTATGTTCTCTGAGCTCCATTTTCCTCCTGCTTAAAGTTGGGGGAATAACAATACCCCTGTAGAGGGTTATCAATGAGAAACATGATAACAGTGGTTAATATTAACTGAACACTTACTATGTGCTGGGCTCTGTTCCAAACACTTGACATGGATTGTCTCAGTCATCAAGCAATGCTTTTTTGATAACTGCCCTGGCAAGAAGGGAGGTACCATGTACACTGATGAAATGAAAGTTCTTTGAGGGGGCACCTTTACCTCTGCCTTCTGGGTGGCCCTAAGAAGCACCCTGGAGGAAGTGTGTCTTCCGGGGGTGTGAGGGTTGGACGTATCCACTAGTGCCTGAAACACAGACACGTCCTGGGAGGTGGGACCATGACTATAATTAAGGACCAAGATCCTGAAAACACAAACGCATGGAAGAAAAGTGGCCCTTTGACCATCAACAAAGCCAGTAGGGCTGGTTAGAATGGTCACCATGAGAAGAGGGACAGGTCCCAGCACCTGCCTTAGGGTCCACTGCCAACCAGCCATACGAGGGGCCTCAGGCTAGAGTCTCAGACTTGGGCGCCCTTCCTGGGGCTGTCTCCCTGCAGGGAACCTAGGTGCTGAAGACAGCAACTGTGCCAGCAGCCCCAGCCTCTGGCACTCACAGAGGGCCATCCTCAAGTACACACAGCTGGTTGGTGCCCTGGGGGAGAAGTGGCTGCTACCAATGGCCTCCGGATCCTGACACTGTTTCCTCTGGTTGGCTACTCCTCATGGACAGTCAGACTGGAAGTTATTCCATATGCCTGCTTGACTTATGTTTGCTCGTACCTGCGTGGATGCTGGGAAGCATGTTCTCTCAGGCCTGCTAAGCACCTAAGGATGACCTGCCAGGTGGCTGGTGTAATTACAGCATCCAGCAAGTGCCCTAATAATGAGGGAGTAAACTGATTGTGACCCAGAAGCCCCACCTAGCCACCTGGATTGATACTAAGGGTGGAGGTGGGGGCTATTAGTATCATGCACTCAACCTGGGCTAGGCTGTGGTTCACGAAGACTCCATATGCATTATTTCAGTGGATCCTGATGGCAAATCCTGAGCTAAGGTAAGACTTGGCCTCATTTTAATGATGAGGAAACTGAAGTTCTGAATGCCTAAGTGACTCCCCCAAGGTCATTCACTTAATGGACAGCTGAGCTAGAATGGAACCCAGTTCTGTCCATTCCACGTTTCAAGTGTCACTCAAGGTCTGTTCTTCATGCCTGCCCCTTCCGCCCCTTCCTGTTTCAGTGGATGTCACCTCAGGGCCATTGAGGTTAGCCATCCTCGCTAGACTCCTCTCTCTTCATCCCAGTACCCCAGCAATCTCTGTCAATCTCTGAATCTCTCATCAATGTCCCCTCTTCTCTTCCCCACAGCTGCTACTCAGGTTCATGCTTCATTCATTTGCTCAGTCATTCCTTCAATAAATGTCTGTTGAACAACCATACCATTCTCATCATGCAGGTCTTGGTGCAGCTGTCATCTGCTCAGAGGGTCAGCCTTGGTCAATTTAGGAGGAAAAATTGAGATAAATCCATTCAAAGATGTTTTGCAGGTTGAAGGCTTAATAGTAGCGCAGAAAAAAAGGGGGGAAGAAGGCAGAGGAAAGAATAGAGCCTCCTTTAATTACCACAATCATATCACTCAAAGGATGTGAGTTGTCTTTCATGAGGAATCTCCATGTCTGACTTGCAAGGGTCAGTGCTAATTTGTCCAAATTCACTTTTGTTTTCACTCGATCACATTTCAGCTCCTGGAATACATGTGTGAATGACTGTAGTGAATGAAGACTCTTGCAAAGGGAGTAAGAGAAATTCTTTGTTTCTTTTTTAAAGAATTTATTTATTTACTTTTAGAGAAAGGGGAAGGGAGGGAGATAGAGAGGGAGGAAACAGCAACGTGCAAGAGATACATGGATTGTTTGCCTCTCGCATCTCCCAACTGGGGACCTGGCCCACAACCCAGGCACGTGCCCTGACCTGGAGTCGAACTGATGACCTCCTTTCAGTGCACAGGCGGGCACGCAATCCACTGAACCACACCAGCCAGGGAAGAAATTCTTAATAGACACATTAAAGGGAGCTGCTACAAGAAATTTTTTAAAATAATAATTATGACCATTTATTGTGTGTCTACCATATATCACACATTACATAAGGTTTTCCTTAATCTTCATAAGCAGGCCTTCTGGAGAGGTATTATTTTCTTCTTTCTTTCTTACAGCTAAGTAAGGTACTCAGACAAGTTAAGTACCTTACCTAAGATCACACAATTATTAAGTGGTAGAGCTGGGATTTGCACCATAAGCTAACTCACATGATGAAATTGGAGGGTAAACTCCCCAGTTAAGGTTCCAGAATTGTTTTGGTAAAAATGGCAATGAAATCCTGTTTTGAGCGTTGGAGGAAGAGGGGGTCCCATCACATTAGCAGCCAAGTTGTCATCACTCAAAATTCCCATTCGCCCCTTCAGAACAAGCGCCTCACCCCAGGTCAGTGCTCCTGGACCTGGGTCCCATTTTCTGAGAGTCTTGCTTTTTGCTCAGCCACTTGTATCTTCATCTGTTACTGATTTCTTGTGAAATGACTTTCATTATCATGGGAACCTTATGGAGACAATGATACTCCTAAAGAAGGGTCTGAAGACACAGAGCTTTAGTAGCAGGCTACTCCCTCCATGACGGGCCCAACCTTGTCCTGACACCTCTTCATAGGGGCCACAGGGTTTTTGTCCATCAAAATAGAAAATATTCAGAGCTCTGGAAGGACAAGGGTAGTTCTAAGTGATTGAACAAGTTCTAGGGATGCTGAGGACACAAATTGCTATTTCTGCAGAGGTCTCACTCCCTGCTTCTCTGCAGAATTTCGTAAACAGACCAGTTACCCATTCTTGAGCTTACTTACTCTTCTCTTACATCACCTCTAGCGCCCACCTCAAGAAAAACTCAATCACAGAGCAGCTGCTCGATACACAAAGGTGTTGGTGGTATCTTGTGGTCAGTTCTTCTCTTTCAGCCTAGGATCTTGGTTGAAAGAGCAGAGCCGCAGAGAGTAGTGAGCTCCCTACTATTATTGGGGGTACTCAAGCCAAGGCAGGCTGGGGATGTGGCACTGGGGATTCATGTTCCAGAGTGCTGAATTGGGGAAGCTACTGGTTCTATAGTCCTGGAGGAGGCTCTACTGGGCTCCCTGTAAAAATCTATTTTATAAAATTGGGCACTCTTGGAAAGGGATACTATTAGCAATCAACCCATCCTAAGAGAACATTAATAAATCAGGAGGCAAAGTGACTAGGGTGTGATTTGAGTGGATGTAGTTGCAAATGATATTAGCATCAAGACAGTTAAAATTCAGAGACGTGTAATGTGTCACCAACATGGATATGATCTGAGTAGACCCCTATAAGACCAAATGAGTGGGACTTACCACTGTGACTTTCCCAGGGCTGTCCTGAGAAGCGAATAGCTAGCTCAGTCACACAAACGTCCTGCTATAACCCCAAAGTGTCTGTTGTGGGGCGGGGATAGTTCACCAGGGATTTCTGTCACAGATAAGAGCTTGTTCAAGGTTGTCCTCTTCCCTTCTCTTCCCTTTGCTGAAGCTCTTGTTGCTAAGTAAGCTTCCGATTACCAGCTCTATCTCCCCAATACCCTAACACTGAATAAGAGACATGGGAATTCCGGTCACTGACATATTCAATAAAATATCCTTCATTATAAAATGCATATATGGACATTTGAGTTTGTCACATCAGTTTGTTACAAACTTACTTTTTGTGGGTCAGTCCATGAAACCTAGACCGATATAAACCAATGGTTGGTCCCAGGGATACGGTGGCCAACTAAGGTCCTGCACTAGGGGAGGCTTCATCTGAGTGAAGCCTTAAAGTCCCAGGCAGTTCTATGCTCACCTCTCTCTGACCAAAGCACTTTCCAGCTCAGATACGCTGTGATTCAAGAGTTCTCTGACTCATCCTGAGATGGAGCTCCAGGGCCCTGCATGGCCTGGGGATGCAATGTCACTAGATAGATGAGTCAGGGGTCATGCAGAGACGGAGGAGGACCTGGACATCTCTTCCTGAAAACAACCTCCTAAAGAAGCATCAGCTCTCAGGGAAATTTTGGGAACCCACAGCTGGATCTTTTCCATTCAGCCTTCCCTTCTAGATTTTCAAAATCAAAAAAGTTGGACATGTTTGTAATGCCCTGAGAAAGACCTTTAAGCTGGTAGAAAACTCACTCCCCTGGAGTTCAAGTCTGTCGCTCTCTGGGGATGGCGCAGTGGACAAGGGGAAAGACACATGATGAGAGGATCCTTCTAGGGTTCTATCTTAGACCCATATCACCATGTGGAAAACCAGCTGCATGCCCAGCAACCAAGTCCTCATGGATCTTTCCGATCCGAGACAGGGAAAGTGAAGAAATACCACAGGTCTTCAAAGCAGCAGTTGCCTCACCCCCACGTTGCCAGGTTTCTGGTCCCAAAAAGGAGCCGGCATTACCATTACCATGGGAACCTCCACTTTGACTCCCTGGTATCCAGACCTCCAGCTGGGAACATCCTTGTTCCCATCCCTAACTGCAGCTCTGACCCAGTTCTCTTTGCTTGACAGGAGAGGCCCCGGTGAGATACCTGGGAGCCCAGGAGCCCCGGCGCCCCATCTGTGAGTGGCTACATGGCCTCTCCGGCAGTGAGCAAGGCAATTGGCTCCATAGGTCAGTGTTGTCCCAGTGAAAAAAGAATGACAATACCAAGCTTTCTCTGAGAATGTGTTAAGAGTTTGACAGGTGAAGGGGAGATAAAGCTTGAAAAGATCACTCTTGAAAGGAATACAGCATCTTTACATGAGGACCATCCTTTCTTGCAGGTCTTGATCACACTTGCCAGAGCCTTGCCCTCATCTTTAGATGGCCTGTTGCCACAACACACGGCTTAGCTGTCCCAAAGAAGTGACAGATGGGTACAGACTGGCGTGATGACAGAGATGAGGGGGGAAAGGGGGAAGAAGGATGAAGGTTAGATTAAATCAAGACTCAGTGGATGTGGACACAAAAACTCCATCACTTTCTCAGGAAGACCTCAGACATATCCCGCTGCTGTCACTTCACTCTGCTCACCTAGGACCATCCTTAACTCTTTCCTTTTCCCCTCTCTATCCCACCTTCAATCCATTGCCAAATTCCATCCATTTTACCTCCAAGCTTCATCTACTTCTCTCACTCACCATAGGCACCATGCACATCCAAGCCCTCACTCTGTGCCTAGACTTCTGTGTGATTTTTCTAAACCACTCTCCCACCACCATTTCTCCTTCTCACCAATCCAGCCTTCGCACAGTGGCAATAAGTTAAAATTTAAAACGGTAAACAGAACATGTTGTTTTCCTGCTTAAAGGAGGCGTCCCGCTGAACTTAGCATCTAACCGTTGCCCTCCAGGACCCTGCCACGGTTTGTTCTAGACAAATGGTTCCTGGGCCAACAGCACCAGCAGCACTTGGAAACTTGTTAGGAATGCAAACAATGGGGCCCCCGCTCCAGACCTATTGCATCAGAAACTGAGGGAAAGCGGGGTGCTCCGTGTTTTTACGAACACTTTAGGGGGTTCTGGTGCGTAGTAGGTTACTGAGAACCAGTGCTGTGCTGTAATTCCTGGGACAAGCTGATTGACATCTGTCTGCACAGCTTGAATGAAATCTCTATGAGCTCAGTGCCGGGCACAAAGCAGGCCCTTAATAACATTTCACTGAGTGACTAAATTGATAAAAAGGGCATCACATGGGTTGGTTGGGAGAGAGGCTAACCAGGCCAAGATTCCAGGCTTTAACGGCTACCCCTCAACTGGGACCTACCTAGATTCTGCTCGCAGTGTGGCTCTGGGCCTCTGTAACTTGTGCTATTGCTCTAAGCCAGACCTGGGTCCTTTTCCCAGCCGCCGGCAGTTGAGGGAAGGTTTTAAATGACAAGAGTGGTACCATTCTTCTCTCTACCTTCTAAATCTTTCTTTTGGAAATCTCAGAGCTCTGCTGAGGGTAGGTGGGCTCAGCTTAGTCACCTGAAAGCAGTGCTTTCTGCTTTGAAAAGCCAGAACAGGTAGCACAGTGGATAAGGTGCCGGCCTGCGAACCCAAAGATCGCAGGTTCAATTCCCAGCCAGGGCACATAACCAGGTTGCAACCAGATCTCCAGTCAGGTCTGTGGCTGGAGGCAGGTGAAAAGCAACCATACATTGATGTCTCTCCCTTCCCCTCTTTCTAAAAATAATGAAATAAAATCTAAAGAAAAAAAGCCAGAACAAATGAGGACCGACTGCCTAAGAGGCCAAACATCTATTCCAGAGCACATGGAAGTCATCAACTCACAACAGTTGGGATGTACCGAGCAGTTTCTACTACGTCTGACACTATAGATAGATCTTAAGTCTAAACATGAACCAAGTGCCTTCACACATCTGTACCTGGCCTTCATTTCCCTGTCACTTCACACTGCTCCCAGAAGCCCATACAGAACATTTCAGGCCAAAGCTAACTAGGTCTCCAAAAATCCTTGGGATTCAAGAAATATGAAGTTCATTTTGTAGATGAGAAAGCTGAATCTCAGCCGAGGAAAAACGGCCTCATAGAGTTGACACAGAGAAGTGGAGGCTGGGTGAGAGCTGTACAGCTGGGCTTCCCTCCCCAGGGCGAGATGGCGGGGACAGCTTGTCTTTTCATGCCTAGAATGATGCTGGCTGCTCACCTCTTCTTCCTCCTCCTCCTCCTCCTCCTCAGCCCCAGGTTCCATCCATGATTGACTCTCAGACTCCCACACCCACAGGTTTCTCCACCACCCTCGAATCTCCTAGAGAAGGCCCTGCTTGCAGACCCCATCAATATCACCCACCTCGGGAGCACCTGAGAGGTGCCCCTGCAGAGCTGAGGTCTGTCCACGCCTGCCTGGTCATCTATCAAGATCAAATTACAGCAAATTTGCCCGTAAAACACTTACAGGCTGAAGGAGCAAGGTGAGCAAATCTGTGAAGTTGGCACTGTGCCCCTCACTGCAAAGCCTCTGGTCTGTCGGTTGAATGTAGAAGCCTGACATTTTGGGTTTCCCAATAATTAAAATAAACAAAGATAACCCAGATTTGGTTTGGTGCCCCCTCCCAAGTATGTGTTCTTTTACTGGTGGAAGCATTATTATCGGTTGTGTTTTATATCAGTTTAAAAAGTAACGCAAGATTGTAAAATATGCACATGTGAAAATAAGGAGTAAACACATCCTCCCTCTCACCCAGGCCCACTCCCCAGAGATAACCATTGTTTCAGCGGTCGACCCTAACCTCAAAGCCATGTGTGTGCAGAAGAGACAATAATAATTAACACTATGTACCTGGAGTAATCAATAGACACTCAAAATTTTCTTAAGCCCTCTTATCACTCCACCTTCACTTTAGACATGCGTTCCCTTAGAAGAAACTGTATTTGACCTTGGAAGACCGAATGCAACAAGGCCAGTGGAGTGGATTGAAGTCTGCAAGTCAGTGGTCGCAACTGGAAGAGGTCAGTGATTTTATTATGAGCCCTTCCCCCCTCAACAATTCGTCCACTTTGCGCACAATTCTGCTGATCTCGACATGAGGTCATCAAAGGCAACATAAACCATCTCAACAGCCTGAGAAATGGGAGGCCAGTGACAGTTGGGAAAGAGGGATTGTAGCCGTTTATTCAATCTTCACCATTTTGAATAGCACGGCTTTTAAGAAGGGGGGTGGGGGATGGGAGATAAGATGACATTCAGTCTGGCTTTCCCTAAGGAAGAGCAAGCCTGGCTCTTCTTACGGACAGTCCAGTCATGCAAAAGGCCTGTCATTTGTTCCTTCTCTAATGAATGGACAGGCTGTTTCATTTCCTGATGCACAACCTAGTAATTTTCGCCTCCCTCTCCAAAGCTTTGTCTGGCTTATTCCATGTGCATTGAAAATCCTTCTTCCTCCTGCTAGCGTGTGCTGTCTTTCCATTAGGGTACGGCTTGAAGGCCATTTCCTCTAAGTAGCCTTCCTTCCCTGTTTGGGGAGGAGAAGCCCTGAATGAGTGGCCAGACTTAAAATTCCACCCAGTCATTAATACTGCAATCATCCATTGAGCATGCACTGCGTGCAGTGAGCGGGCAACCCAAAAAGGAACATGGCACAACCCGGGCCTTCAAGGAGCTCGTCATGTGTTGGATAAGATGGGTGTGTAAACAAGTATTTACAGATGACATCATACTACACTGCCCGCCCTAAAATAAAGCAAGTTTCATTAGTGGAGTGCACAGAGCAAGACTTGCAGAAATAGCAAACGCTGAAGTTTCACCTTCCCTAGGTATCCTCCAGGCAATCTGCTCCTTCTGATGGGGACAGAGGAGAACGTGCACATTTCTTCCTTTTTCTATACAAAAGCACCCTTTGGAGAAGGAGGCCAGCAGAAAAGAAATAAAATAGAAGGAACTTTAAAAAAATTACTTCTCTGGGTGGAAAAATAAAAGGAAAATCACAGTATTAAGATGAAATTACAGTTTAATTTTCTGATATAGAAGTAGAAGCTGTGGGGAGAAATTCCGGCCAAGGGAAAGACTTCTCACCCCCATGTGCCCCGGAACCTGACAAGGCGCCCCACCCAAACCACAAGCAGGAGCCACTGCAACCGCTCTGGCTCCCTATTTGCTCCGATTTAAAACGAAGAGGGTGAACCAGCAGGTCTTGAAGATCCCTTCTAGTTCTGACATTAGAAATCAGAGTGGGTAGTTTACTCATGTGTCTATTTGTAGCTGGGAAAAAGGGAAGAAAGTACAAATATCGGGGAAAATGGAAGAGTTGATGTTTATCTGGTTGTGGGGGGCAGGGGAAGAGGGAGAGGGCCCTTTCCATGGCCTTTCTCTCTCTGGATGCTGAGAGCAGAACCCCAGAACTGCGGTGCCGAGAGCTATGGAGACAGAGAGAAAGCTCCAGGGGCGAAGACTTGAGGCAGACAGTCAATGGGCCCAGGCAGCATTGTCTCTCTAGATTAAAAAAATGTAAAACCAAGAGTTTGTGGCAACTGGGTTTTAATGTGGTGGAGGACATGTAGGTATCAAGAATGGGTTTTTAAAAGAAGGGACAGTGACAGATGGCCAGCAGCCTGGATAGACATCCAGGGCACTGTGCTATATAAATCCCAGGCCTGTGGCTCCCTGGGGGGGACACTGGTCACGACATTTGTGTAGCAAGGAATGGAGGAGGCAGGACGCCAGTATCACTTGGTGGGTATAGATGACAGAGAAACGGCTTCAACTCACCTCTCCACCTGACGGAACACCTTAGACCAGCACCTTCCTTCCCTCTCACCAACCATGTTTTATCCCCTTGTTTCTCTTGATCACGTATGTCAGATTCTTATTCTCTCAGATGCACCACAACACATGGGGCCCAACTACCACTGCCAAAACAGATCACTGGTGCCTGTTTAGGAAGATACCCAAGAAACGGGTCCCGATGTGCCGGCTCATCTTTCCGGCCTCAAAGATTTATTCCCTCATTTATATTTTCATCCGTTCATTCAACATTGAGCTTTGGCATTGGAGCAGGTCACTTAACTCATCTGTGCACAAGGATTCCAACGTCTCCACATCCTCACCAACACTTAGTATTTCCTGTTTGTCCTTTTATTTAGTAATAACTCTCCTAATGGGTGTAGTGGCTTCTACGCCCCTTTGCATGCTAATGAAGCCCCAAGGTTCTACCTCCTCAATCAGCCTTGCAAAGCCTGGTCATCCCTCAACATCCTCCCAGGTATCAGCCCCCCTGAGGGGTATCAGAGAACCACTCCACCAGCGTTAACCACTCTTTATTCCTCTGTTTCATACTTGCACGTCTTCCTTGCTTGTGCACGTTACGCTAAAAGCTATTATTAATTTGTAAATCTTGGCCTCACTGTAGACAGGCACATCCTGGGGAACGGAGATGAATGTCTCATCACCCTCATTTTCCCATACCCTAGTAATAGGGCCTGGCAACCCATCCATGCATTTCACTTAACAAATAGACAAAAATTAAGCATAGTTCCTGCCACAAAAAGTTTATAACTTTAAGATAGGCAAAAATACATGAAACCTTAAATAATAAGAGCCCAATGCAAGATGAGAGATGCCCCAAAGGGGTATGTCAGTGACTTCCACGTGAGTCATCGAGGGCAGCAGATGATTTTGGTCCTCTCTCAGTAAACAGATTCTGAGCACAACTTGCCATATGTCATTTATAAAGTACATCCGTGTTATCTTACTGCTGTGCTATGTACGTTAAAAACATACCGAAAATCAAAGGCGGGCATGATGAAAACATGAACAAGTGCTAATATTTTCTTCCTGCAGCCTGTGGTGATTGCCTTAGCACCCAATTCTGGAGACCAGCCATGTGAAAAAGTGCCTTCCCCACTGGGGCTCTCCGATCGGGGTCCAGATGCAGCCACTTCGTTACTGGCCCATCACACAAGAAGCACAACAATGGAGAGGCAGCACCTCTAGAGACTTTTACAGCGATCTGACTAGGTAAATGCGTGTAAGTTCAAAACGTGGCCTTGCGTATCCTATCTCTTTGTTTCTTATTTCGCTTTTCTCATTTGCTTCTTTATTAAATACATTTAGTAATTCATGCAAATGGCATTTTTGTCAAAGTACCACCCACAATGGATTGGCAGCTAAAAACAAAACAAAAATAAAAACCTGGTCTTTCCCCGGAGAGGGTGTGGGCAGCGCTAGAATAGATGGTGGGTCTCAGAGCCCTGAGCTGCAAGGCCGTTGGGAACTGCAAAATGGCCAGGTCCTCTGGGGTCACAACTGGGGGGGTGTTGTGGCTTCAGTGGACTCAGAAGGGTTCTTGGAGGTGGAGCAAACACGGGGAAGTCTTTTTTTTCCTGACGGCTCCCTGCCACCGACTGAGTGATCTAAGACTTTCTGAGCTCTGTGCTCCACACAAGAGCACTACTGATTGGTACAGAACTGTGGTGGTCTCGGAGCATTACATGCAGGACGTCTGAGGGCACTCCTGTCCCCAGAGCCAGCACGACGCACGGTGTTCAACTGTGTGTGGCCTTCCCTCCTCTGTTCCTTAATGGGCCTCTTGCTGTCCTCTGATCTGAACTCTAAGCGCTCCGCATTCTCCCTTCTCTGTTGACACTTCCTAAATGTGTGTGCGCAAGGCCAGTGAACACGTTACAACACTCTTCTCAGACATACTGTGTGGACGGCATGTGGTTGGACGTTTTCCTCTGTGGGTTCATAATTCTCTTGCTCTGGCTTAACCACCAAATTCAGCTAGCAGTGCGCCAGGGCCAGCAGTTCATGGAGTGTGTCTGTGCGAAACGGGGCAATGGAGCAAGCCCTGTTACATTTACAACCTTGTTGCTCCACGTGGGCAGCAGGAGCTCTTCCCCTGAAACGCACAGTCACCAGCCCCTGTCCTGACAGCTGCCCAACCACATACCGGGAGCGGCTCCAGGGACTGGCTCTGAGACCCCTCACGGCATCCCCGAGCCCAGCGACAGGTGCCCTCGACAAAGCTCTGCTTCGAGGACTTCCCTGGAGAAGATGAGAGCTCCCACCTCTGGAGCATTTACTAGGGGCCCTGTTCTAAGTACTTAACCTGCATCATCTCCTTCACTCCCCGCCCCTCAATCCTTGAGGAAGGTACTCTTTCTTTTATCACTGTGGTAAACTACACCTAACGTGAATATACATGTTTACGTTCTGTGGCATTCACACAGTCACACTCTGTGCCACCATCACCACCACCCAACTCCAGACCTCTTCATCTTCCCAAACTGAAACTCTGTGCTCAGCATAAAGAAACCATTCTCTGCTCCCCGCAGTGCCTGGCGACCATGAATCTACCCGCTGTCTCTATGAACGTGACTCCTCTATGAATGAGAACAGTATTCTTAATGCTGTCCCCTTTGCAGGTGAGGAAATAAGCACAAAGTGCTTAAGTGACTTGCCCAAGGAAACACCGCTAGCCAACAGAAGACCCGTGAAAGAGAATGGAAGTCCTTTTGAGGAAGGCAGACAGGTGCCTCATGTCCTTAATGCCTCACGCGTCCTAGACACACAGCTGCACTCCGACCAGAACAGAGGAGTGTCAAGGCCATCTTCCGGTCCAGGACTCAGGGTGGGAGAAGAAGCCGGGCTGATTCATTCCGCTCAGTTTATCCTCTTCTAGCGCCTCTCCCATCAGACACACACACACACACACACACACACACACACACAGACTGTAGTGGTAAGAATTTAATGATTTTTGGACTCGGGACAGATCCGGGTTCCAGGTGCAGCTCTGAGATGTACTAAACTAAACACCTGCTCTTGCACAGTTTGACCTTTTCTGAGCTTCCATCTCTTCTTCATTAACCTGGGAGTGATACCATGTACCTTTCAGGTAAGCTGACAAGGAGGGTTAAATGAAATGAATTTGTTAAACCACAGGGCCCCGTGATGCTGAGCAGAAACTCAATCACCGGGAGCCCTTGTCCCCTTGCTTCTCCACCCTAACCCTCCCAAAAAGAAAACTGAAAGTCCCCCAGGAACAGGCTGCCCCCGCTACCAGGTGTGCTGGCCACAGAAGACAGAGGAAGAGGAAGGGGCGTGGGGGAGGGGAAGAGCTTGTTAATCCTGGGGGAATGAAATCGAATGCTCAGGAATGTACGTACTCGCCCGCATCTCAAGGATTGGCAGGAAAATGAGAACAACGGGGCGCTGGCAGGCGGACAGTAACGCTGATGCTGTAGAACACCACATCCCAGCTGGAACTTCTCTCCCCCTGGCCAGCAAGCAGGCTGGATAGCTCCTGTGGGGCCCCGGGTGCTCCCTGCAGTCTCTCCAGAGCCTCACGGTGTGCTGGCCACCCCAGCACTCTGTGCCCAGGGGCGCTCAGCAGACACCCACCCAATGAGAGAGTGAGCGGGCGAGTGAGTGAATGAACGCAGGGTGCTGGCCGCAGTGCCTAGCATGTGTTTCTACTTCAGAAGCGCAAACTACCTGGACCAATGTTTCAGGGTGGATTCCCCCTGCCCTTCAAAAAAAGGCGGGGGGTTATGGGCTTGGTTGACGTTTTCAGCCACCCCCAGCAGCATGGCACTTCCTAAAGCTGTACATTCAAGGCGTTTCCAAGGACTGACACTCTGGGGTGTCCTGAACTCTGCCAAGTCTGCGGGCAGCTGGAGGGCAAGGGCAGGGGAGCTGCCGTTTCCCCCAAATCTCTCCTTTGCCTCGCGGGTAACCGCAGTATCACAGAGACAAAGGCGAGTCTGCACGCTACACCTGCCTCTCGGACAAATGAAGGCTGCCTTCAGGGATGGGGGGGCGGGGGGCGTGTGCAACAGGTCAGGGGACCCAGAGCCACAGGCGAGCTTCTCAAGGATCCGGGCTGCTGGGCACCGGCTGGTGAGAACTATCTGGAGAGAGAGATTTAGCAAACCAGAAAGATAGAGGCACAAAAAAAGGAAAGCCTGCAGAAGCAGAAACAAAGACCACAGAGAAATCAACTCCCCCTATAGAAAGCCAGAGAAGAAAGCCAAAGGAGAGAAGGGGACAGCAAAGGTGGGAAGGTTGGGGGTGGGGTGCAGATTGAGCAAGGGAGTGAAAATGGGGTGCCCAAGGCAGAACTCAGAGTGTGGCAGAGAACAAGCCTGGCCTTCAACTATAGAAAATTAACTGCCATCAGCATGGGGCCCCCTTTGTGGAACAGCAGCTAGGACTCCAGTTTCTTCCTGTTCCTCAGAATAAAATAGACTGTTTAGTGAGACTCAGGTTCATAGCCGGTAGCAAAATGGCCCGGTTCGTGCCCTCCTCTTCAAATGTTTTGCCTCTGCAAAGCGCACAGCAAAATGCCCTTTCCCTTCAATGCCACAACTAGGCAACGTGCAAGGAGAGTCTGGAAATCAAAATCTAAAAGAGCAGTCCAAGTCGCACAGCTGGATTTAAAGGGATGCTGTCACAGGGATAAGACACTCTAGGATACCAAAAAGAATGTGGCCCCCATGCCATGTGAACCCCTCAGGCAGGAAAGGGACAGGAAGGAACCCCAAAGGTTAATCCCCCCCAGGTCCTGGAGCAGGAGAGATCCCCCATGGATGATGCTTCTATGGAACCAAAGGGTGCAAATGTCTTTCAATTGTGGGGTCCATATGGAAGGTACAGGTCCCCCGGAGGCCATAGATTCCAGGCTGAGATGTCCCATTCATGGGGCTGACAGACTGAATCTAAACAGTGCTCTTGGGCCAGCATGCCTGAGCTGGTTACCAAAGTCAGACGCGAGAGGCCTGGGTCATCCCTTTCATGGAGCCAGCTTCTCTGTTCACCCCATTGTGCTCTGCAAACTGCTGTTTCCTGATTGTCCTCGATGGGAGAAGGCAGGCCAGGCCACAATGAACGTCTGGCTCTCTTCATTCGTAGTAATGTTACTGTTATTACTATTATTAAGATTTTATTTATTTCCTTTTAGAAAGGGGAAAGAAGGGAGAAAGACAGGGAGAGAAACATCAATGCGTGGCTGCCTCCCGTGCCCCCACCTGGGAACCTGGCCCGGAACCCAGGCAGGTGCCCTGACTAGAAATCAAAACAACAACCCTCTGGTCGCTCAATCCACTGAGCCACACCAGCCGGGGCTGGCTCTTTCCAAAAGTCAGCGCTCTTTGTGTGAGACAAGTACTATCTGTAGGGGCTGACTGCGACGGGCTTAACGGACCACCAGATTTGGGTCCCCTTTCCTCCCCACAGGCACCCAGCGGAGAGAGAATGAACACGGATGTAACGGAGGCTGCCTGTCATGGGGCAGCCCCCATCGGGCCGGATCCCCTTGACCTCTTTCGAGATAACTACTGGGGGAAACCCTACAACAGCCATAAAACCCCAGAGTCACCAAGGAAAGAACGAGTGTCTGCTTCTGCCTTCTCTGGTAAGGTGGCTGAACTTTTCTCGGTATTAATAACAAGGAGAAACTACCTTTGGTTAAGTGTACACTGTGTGCCATTTTCCTAGACACAGGGTTATATTTCACATAACCCTGGTGCGGTACTGCGGGTGTTGGGTGTTACTGGAAACTGCGGTTCAGAAAACATAAGTAACCCTGCTCAAGGCCATGCCACTTGGGGCGAGGGTCTGAACCAGGTCCACCTCACCTACGCCCACACTCTTAATCAGGAAGCTCTACTGCCATTTAAGAACTTTAATAAGCAAGCTTTGCGCAGTGGCAGTATACCAGCCAATGAGGTTTATCCTAGGCGCAATTACTGCTAATTAAAAAGAATTTTAACAAGCAGATTGATGACATTTTTTAAAAAGCATCAACAGCAAAGATGGATTCCAGGGGTCTGTTCGCATTCCCCTCCCACCCAGACAACGTCGTGCGGGCAATTCCACATCTGGGCAATTCCACATCTGGCCGTCTGCCCTCACGAGGCCACAGCCTTCGCACCACCTTCTCCCTGGAAAAGAGCCTCTGTCCCCGCATTGATGGGGGATCATCTGCTTGAACTAGGCCAGAGTCATAATCATCCATTCCAGGAGGGGCTGTGATTCACATCTGAGCTTCCCGAAAGGGTGTTAGTTTAATTGAAAGGGGAGAAGGAAGCAAAATACATGCTCAGAGACTGGCAGATTGCTCCAGACCTCAATTTGCATTTGCTTTGCTTTCAGAGCGTTTGATTTGTTCCTTTATTTTCAAACTGTGTTGAACCACAGGCAAAGAAAATAGGCTTGCTTAATCTGGATCTTGGGATTTCATTGCGTATTGATGGCAATACCGGGTACATGAAAAGTGTGCGAACAGAGGGATGTCAGGTGGGTTCCCAGCTTCCCTCTAGGAAGATGAATGAGAATCATCAAGTCCCAAACATTTAGAAGGTCCTTCAGATCTTCAGTGCTGACAATCATGCTCTGTGTCCCTTCCCCAGGTCCTTCCTAAGCGCCAGGCTAACCTTGATACAATACATCTAGGTGACCAGAGTCCCCTTCCTATAAGAGGGTGCCTTTTGACCCTGCATTTATCTTGAGTACTGTCATTCACTGACCCACAGTGTCAGAAGAGAGAAGCATTCCAGGCTGGCTTTTCACAGGCGCAGAGAAGCAGGCCTTCCAGAACTGGGAGCATGGGGCCATTTAGGACAATTGCCCCAGTGTCCTAATTCATGTCCCTGCCCCGGTTTGGCCTTGCTCTAATCTGTCCTCCACAGAGCTGCCATCACACTGTGATCATACCCCTATTCTAAATTCTTCACCATCAGCTCCCAAAAATGAATAAACAAATGAACAATAACCCTTGTCTGATGCTGCCATTTATTTATCCAATCCCTGGACAACTGTGTACTGAGTGCCTGCAACGTGCCAGCACTGGCTGACGCTGGTCTGCATCCCCCCTAGCCAGATCTGCACCCCATACCTCCTACTCTCCACTTTCCCTTGATCACTTCCTTTTTTCTGATCCTGACCTGCACTCCTCCTCCCCTGTGCCTTTGCCCCGTTGGCAAGTTCCCCCTCTCCACACAGCACCTCCAAATTCCACCCAGCCTCAAGGACAACTCAAGGGCACTTTCTCTATGAAACCTCCCCAGATTCCCCCAAGTCAGCATTAATCACTTCTCTGGCCACCTGCCACCCCGCCATCCTCAGGAAGACACAGCTGTTCCCGTCATCCCTGAGGTCCTTGAACACTGTTCTTTTTCTGCATCCCTGTTCTTTTCTTTACACCGGGGCAGCACCCCATCTCTTCACTCCTATCCACCAAAAGCAAAGCTCATGCTTAGTCCCTTCCTCCTACTTTATGTCCAAAACACAGCAGCCACTCAGGGTATTTGTGAGTCAACGGGTACACAAGCCCTTTCTCATTGATCACACTCTGCTTAGTATTAGAAATATCTGTGCGTGGGATAATTATAAACCACTTCAGAGAAAAACTCCTGTTTAGTTTATCCTTTTATCTGCCACAGCCTTTGAAAAAGGAACTCCTTGCTCAGAGCGGGCCCTTTGGAAATGATATTAAGATGAAAAGGAATAAAATAAATCTTATCCTTCCAGATAGGCTTAAAGGCTGCCATGGGAGAGAGAGAACTTCAGCAGCGGTGCCAGAGACCGCAGGCCAGGAGTCTGTGCACTTCAGCTAACATTCATTAGGCACACGCACTAGCCATATATATCATGTATGTATGCAATATGTTATAGTATCAATAATAGATTAATAATTAATATTCATTATTATTATTAGCTGGACACCTATTAAGTGTGCCCTGTATGAGGGTCAAGTTAGAAAAACAAAGGTGAATGTGGCATAATCTCACTCTCCTGGAGGTTACAACAAAAATATAGAAGATGGAACTACACAAAAGGCGGCCAGCCTCCATAGCAACCCGCGAGGGCGAGGCAGAGCAGGACTTGGTGCTGGCCACAACCAGCCACCCGTTAATTGCAATGATAAGCGGAAAAAATCAAGATTGCTTGATTGAGTTTTTCCAAGTTTTACATGAATTTCAAGTAAAGGATTGTTCACTATTTCAAAAGTATATCCTTTATACTTGCGGTGGGGGAGATATTAAATATCTTTTCATATTGAAATCACATGAGGGGAAATCGGTGCTTTTTGGTCTGAAAAACATAAAGGTGAGAACCTACTGTTTATCCTCCCAATTATTTGTTTGTTCTTATTTTACTGTCCCAAGAAATTCAAGCCTGGGTTCCACCATTCCTTCTTTAGGACTGAATGAAGTTGAAGATGCATTGACAGTGTGGTGGGTAAAGACAAGCCTTGGAAGATATTTTCCAAGAAATATCACGGCCAGTCTACAGGGGGGTCCCACAGCCCCCTCTGTGGTAAGGAGAGTGGCCATCTCCTTAGGTTTAAGGACTACTTCGGAGACTTGAAATTCATACGGGAGTTCAGCTCTGCTCAGTTGATCATCAATAATAAGGCTATCTCTGCAGATATTTTCCTCCAGGACCCCCATCCCCCACTGCAGGTCTTCCAGGAAGATCAGGGAGAAAATTCCCCTCATGGTGCTGGCTGGGGCTCAGGAACAACAGTCCCTGTTGAAATCCCATCTCCCTCCTCTCCTCCCCTAAGAAAGAAATCGTCAGCAGGAAGGACAAGACAGTGGTCTGAGGGCACTGGTGAAAAGTCACTGAAGCTAGGCTAAGGAAATCAGTGGGCACACAAGAGGCAAAGCACACTGATGTTTCTCTCCCTCTCCTTTCTCTAAAAATTAAAAAAATATATATATTTTAAAAATACATAAGAACTGATTTCATTATCTACTGTATTATACACGCCTGGCTTTAAAAAAATGACAAAACAAAAACAAAGAAAAACACAGCCTGAAGAGAAAAACAAATGGTTAGAACCAGGTTCATAAATGATTCAGATGTTGGAGCTCCCAGATTAGGAGTTTAAAATAACAGCTGATGTGTTAAAGCTCTACTGGAAAAAAATAATAGAAGATCTCGCTGATAATTTTATCAGAGTTCAAAGCTATAACAAATAATTAATGAAAATAATAGAACCCCAAAACACAGGAAAAGATACACAACGTTATTAGCTTGCTTATCAGTAGACCTGATAAAGCAAGAATCAGTAAATCAATGAACTTAAAAATACGTGACTGAAATGATCAAAACTGAAACGCAAAAAGAAAGAAGAGCAAGTAAATAAATAACAAAAACAGACAAGAGCATCTGAGAGATGTGAAACAATATTAAGAACACGGCCCTAACCAGTATGGCTCAGTTGGTTGGGCGAAGCCCCGCAAAGCAAAAGCTCACTGGTTCAATTCCCAGTCTGGGCACAGGCCTGGGTTGTGGGTCCAGTCTCGGTCGGGGTTGCGCATTGATGTTTCTCTCCCTCTCTTTCCCCTTCCCTTCCCCTCTCTCTAAAAATAAACAAGTAAAATCTTAAATATGTGTGTTTTAAGTCCAAAAAAGAGGGTGGGGGAGAGAATGGGCAAAAAAAAAATTTTTTTTCTATAACAAGGCAGAATTTTCTAAAATCAGTGAAAGACACCAAACTACAACCAATCCAAAAAGCTCAAAGAGAAAAATGTGAAGGCAATCAGAAAAAAATTTCGAACCTTGTACAGCAGACTCATTGTCAGAGCTATTTTAAAAAGATGAAGTGCCATTTATATATATATATATAATTTCAGCAATAGCTTTCGAAAGAAAGGGAGAAATAAAAGACTTTTTCAGACTAACAAAATTTAGGGAATTTATTACCAACAGACCGATAAGAAATGGTAAAAAAAAATTCTTCAGGCAGAAGTAATATGTCAGAAAGTTGAATCTACATAAAGAGGTGAACAAGGAAAAATAATTTTTTCATATTTTTATTTTTCCTAAAAGATACCTGATGGTTAAAGCCAAAAGAGGAATAATGTGTTATACGTTTGCAGCATAGGTAAAGTGAAATATATATATATATATAAAACAACAGTGACACAAAGGATGAGAAAGAGAAATTAGGAATATACTCTTATAAGGTCTTTATATTTTACTTGAAATGGCATAATAGTATTTTCTTTATTTTTTGGCATAATATTATTTTAAAATAGATTCAGATTATTTTTATGTGTATTATAAGTCTTAAAACAATCACTGATATAGAGAATAAGTCAATACAGGAGACACAAATAGAATTGAAAAAAATTCTAATTAAATCTGGAGATGGTAGAAAAATAAAGCATATGCAAAAACAATCGGAACAAACAGAAGTCAAGAAGCAAGAAAGTAAATTTTAATCCAAACACATCAATAATCACTTTGAATGTGGATGAGTTAGACATACCAGTTAAACAACAGGTATTGTCAGATTACATTGTTTTTTAAAGACCTAATTCTATACTGTCTTCAAGAACACCACTTTTAATATTCAAAACATAGGTAAAATGTAAAAGAATGGAAAAAATATACATATAAACTAAAAGAAAGCTGGAGTTAGCTATATCAATTTCACACACAGTGGGTTTCAGCCCAAGGCATAACACGATATAAACTGGTCAATTTAAGAAGAAGACATAACGATCATAAATGTGTACACCTAACAAGGAAGCTCCAACAACAAAGTTCTGCCCTCAATTAAGAACAGAAGACACTTGCACTCTTGAACCTGGCCATAGACTCTAAAATCTCGAACGCTCTCAACTATTAACAAAAGATATATTCATCTTATTTCAAAGGATTTCTTGAAAGATAAACATTTGTATCCATTTCTAAAGTTATTTTAAACCTTATTTCCTAATCTAGCCAAACCATTCAAAACCTGTGCACTTGAACTGCATGCACTATTTTAGTCCCTTTTGGAACTGTTTTCTTAACTGCAGTTGGATGTTCTGCCAGCAACCTGAACTAAGAGCTGTTCTAAGAAATAGCCTCACACAACTCTTTATTGGTTTTAATATAGGGTTATTGTTAAAAAGCAGTCCATCGATCACAGCATCCTCTTCATAAGGACCCCTGAGAGAGAGATTTTGCTCGGGTTTTAGAACTAGGAAAATCTCGATTTCTCTGGCCAGAATTCTCTATTTCCTTTGGCTGCTGGGAAATTTGCTCAGAGGCCAATGTTTAGCCCATGGAAACATGACATCTATTTTTAACACTAACTACTAACTTTACCCTTGAGTTTATTTATTTTCCCACCCTAATTAGCCCTTTATCCCACTTTTTTCCATCTGGTTCGTTATTCTGCTCTGCTTATTGAATTTTTCTTTTAAAATCAATTTTGTTGAGGTATCATTTGCACGTAACAAAATGAACCCATCTTAAATGTACCTGTTCGATGAGTTTTGACAAAGGTTACCACGTTCCTTTTGTGAGGCATCTAAAAGCCATTTTGACATAAGTAAAGTTAAAAGAAATATCACAAGGCAGCTCGTGCTATGCATTACCATGGAGATGTAAACAAATTACTATGGCAGTATGAGAGGGTGAACATTTCTGAGTGAGTGTGTGGTGGGGCCACAGGGATCTTGGGGGAAAACCCTCATTTTTAAAGGTAATACCTCACCTAAATTGTAAAGGTGGAAGTGTAACGGAGTCGCAGAAAAAGGTAATTTGCAAAAGAAAATGTCAGGAGTAAAAGAATGAAGCAGGAGGTGTCCGCTGGGTTTGGCTGAAGGAGGTGAACAGGAAGATTCTGGTCAGGTTGCAGGAGGTTCTGAAAAGCCAAGGGGTGTCTTACATTACTGTGCAGGCCGTAGGGAGCCATCAAGGTTTTCAGCAGAGGAGAGGCATAAGGCTGTTTATTCTAGAAAGATCACTCTGGAAGCAGCATGCGGGGGCTGGAGGGGGATAAGATGGGGGGGGGGGGGGGGGCTTCTTCCCTGGTCCAGGAGAGAGAAGAGGAGGAGCTGGACCAGCCGCTGTGAGAATGAGAGGGAGGGATGAAATGGGGCGCCCTACGATAGGAAAGCCCCACCAAAGGGTGAGTGAGGGTGAGTTAAGAGGGAGATTGATTATGCAGATGCGCAAAGAGATAGGCCTCCCCATGACTCCTGTTCCGGACAGAGATAGACAGACCCAGGCTCTGGTCTCTCCCAGCCTCTATACTAGAAGAGGTACAAGTTACTAACTAAAAACTAAGCCCTACTTTGAAGGAACAGGGACAGGGCATTGGGGGTGGGGGTGCAGAGGATGGAGAGGGGTGGAGAGGGTGAAGTGGAGGTGCAAACCCAATTGGGGCTGGCCTTGGCAGGTCCCTGTAGCTAACCAGAGCCAACGGCATGTATAATAGTAGCTACATGGTACCCCAATTGGCGAGAAATAAAATGATAACCAATACAGACACGTTGAGCTTGCTGAGGACAGGGGTGGAACCTGGCGCCATGCAAAACCAAATTCATGCAACAGAAAGAGACAAGCCCAGCCTGGATTTTCTTTTTCCCCGGAAAAGTCTCCACATTGTAGCTGTGGGCTCCTGTCATCACCTCTTGTGTGAGATTCGGCCACCCATACATTGAGGCGACAGATGGGGACTCTCAATGTGTGTACATAGTTAGAACCAACCAACAAACGTTAAAAGTGTACATATGGCATCATTTGAAATGTGTACCAACTTTCTAAGATATTGGAATGATTCCTCATCACAAGAGAATGGGTGGCACTGAGTTATTCATTCATTCCCTCAGGCATTGTGTCGGGGACTGAGGTAGTGAACAAGACACCTAGTGTCTAGTAAGAGAGCCAAATGAATAAAGGGTGCACTTGAGGCCAATCCGTGTGGGCCCCCAGCGGTCCTGCCATTTCTAAATGCCTACATCTTTCCCATTTCGAAGGTCCATCTCAACCTCCATTGTATTGTTGTTCCATACATGTTGAGTAAAAGTAGGCCTCTTTTTTGTAATCCCAATGCTGAAGGGCCAAGGGCCAGGTATACGTGACAGAGAGGAGAGACCAGGCACCTAACATTATGCTTTTCTACCAGGGAAAAATAAATAAATAAGGCATCGGCCGTGAGCAAGGAAACAGGCCGGGAAACTGAGCAGTGTGAAGGCGCTCATGTTTAGTCAGGTGAAGCAAATCTCAAAGATCAGGTTGCAAGGGATACAGCAAAGGGAGGGCACGGGGTGGGGTCCCTGTAGGCTTTTCTCCCCACTCTGGACCAATTTTAGGATCCCAAAGAAATACACTCCTGCCTACTGCATTGGAAGGCTCATAGCATTCTAGGTGTCTCATTACTCTTTAAATTACTAATAAACCTGTCCCATCTCTCTCCACCCAAACCACCCAGATGCTCCGTGAGGAACCATTGTTCAATTCACTTAACTAGAGCATCTAGAGTTGGACTTCACACACACAGTAATTAATCAAATGCTCATCCTCAGCTCCACGGGCTCATTTTTAATAAAGGAGACATGCATTAAACGTATGTTAGAAAGATTCCTACCAACATTTAAAAAATCATTCTCTGCTGTTATTTTTTTTCTTTTTAACTCTTTTGGTTTGTTTTTTCATTGTCCGTGTCCCCCAGCTAGTACATAAGTTACGTATGGGCAGAGACTGCATTTTTGTTTATCACTGCATTTCTGGCATCTGAAACCAGCACCTGGCCCAGACAGAGAAGTTGGTAAATATTCATGAAGTGAATATTTGAAAAAGAATAGTTTTTGAAAATGCTCACCAGACCCCCATGGGCTGGGCAGCCTTTCTTCTTCAGCCAAGCCTGAGTTAGGGTCTCAGCCCTACTGCGTTATTTTCGAAGCAAACACAGGTTGTGTAGCACAAGGAAAAGAAAGGGTTTGCTGGTGGGGGTGGGGAAATGGCACGAAGCAACCTTGCACAGACCACACAGCATTTTGCTCCTTCCCAGATCACCACTGAGCATTTCTGTCCCCAGCAAGCTCCTGGTCCACCAGCTGGTCACCTCTCTACCCTCCCATGCCCCCCCACCCCACACGCCACCCCCAGCACTGCTCATCCCCAACTGCTCTGCCTCCTGGGTCCCTGTGCATCTCCACCTTGGCCCTGAGCAGCGTAGGGACCCTGGTTCACCTCCTCACACCTACAGTTCCTATTTAGCAAAGGACACACCTCTTGGGAGCCATTGTTTTAGAAGGAAATACGGAATTAAAAATAAATGTTCTCCTCTACAACTACCTTTATTGTTTCTCTCTCTCTCTCTCTCTCTCTTTCTCTCACACACATACAAAAGAATCTGAATCCAGGTTTTTCCATTTTATAATTGCAGGGCCTCAGTCAAATGACACAATCTCTTCACCACCTTGGCCTTCTCCTCTTGTCCACAAGTGGGTAAGCAGACTTGACAGGGCTGCTGTTAGAATTCAATGGGACAAACCTGGCAAAAGCACCTGGTACGCAGCAGGCATTAAAGACAATGTTCTCTCTTTCTCTTGAAGTAAACTCTCCACTCTCCACAAGGACCCGTGACCGGAGGAGAGCTGAGGGTTTTCAGAATAACACCGATGCCGCTCCTCCAGGCTGAGAACGCTGGCCCACGCTCCGGGTTCTCGGGAGGCATTAACCGCACTGGGCGGCTCTGAGGGCAGCCGGGGGGTGCGGAAGGACGGGGAGCGCGGCTGCTTTCCGGGTGTGTGGGCTGCTTCTCAGCCAGCGCTGACTGACGAGGCTCAGCTGCATGTCCACCGCTGTGCAACAGCTGCTCCGAAATGCCCACGGCACAGCCAGCATGGAAAGGGAGACTTGCAGTCTAAACGGCTAGAGGGAATACGCTTCAGCGTTTATGGTGAGCAAACGTCACAGGCCAAGGTCGTCTTCCCCTGCCCCCCTGTTCCTGTCAACCACTCCCTCAGTCCTCAGTTTCCTTATAAGGAGGTGGCTGAGCTGGAGATGCCCCCCACCCCCCAGCCACCCCACTGGCTTCATGGGCATCACGCCACGTGTGTAAGAGCTATGACAGCACGCTTGGATTCCTGGCTGGTAGGCCCTCGCTGCCTCGCAAAGACTTGTCAGCTGCTTGATTTGAATGGTAGTGACACAAATTATACTGAAAACCAAACTGAAGGCTCCTGGCTGCCATCTGAAAGCCAATGCGATTCGAAGGAGCTCTTGGAAATTTAAAAAAAAATAAAATAATGCAGGCTAGGAATGCCTGGCAGGGAGGGAGACGTGCGAAAGATAACGCATTGACCCAAAACAAAAGAAATGGAGAATTCCTCACCCAGGCCAGGACTGACTCCCTAACTGACGATGAGAAGGAGGAATTCACCATGAGATGCTGCGAAAGGAGGGTTGGCTTGGGTCAGAGCACGTGGGGTTTGAAAGGACCGTGACAGTTCTGACAGCTCCCGTGACCCTCGATTGTTCGGCTGGGTTTTAATTTCAAAACTGGTGCCTAAAAATTGCCAAGACCCCGACCCAGAAATCCTGAAGGAGGGGCATCTGACATTTTGCAGCATGGATCAGCCCAGCTCTACCACGTGAGTGCGGTGCCCAAGCTCTTAGAGAAACACACCCCTCCACCGCTTCACCCAGGTTCTGTTCCTGCTCCTTTTGCCTCTTTTTCTTCTCTCTTTACACCCCCCGCAACCCCCACCCTCACTCTCACCTTCCTCCCTATTTCACTGAGAGAATAGAAACTCTCAGCAGAGACTTTGCCCACGCTTCCACCCCCATACCTATCCGCCTCCCTGCATGGGATTCCATAGCCCCACGTTCTCTCCTACTCCTTTGCGTGGATTTTTGATGCTCTCAGGCAAGGCAAATTGCTCCAGTTTTGCCTTGACCCAATCCTCCTCACCTACTCAAGAACATTCTTCCAAGATTTCTCTCCTCTCTTTCTTGCGCTATTAGTTTTTCTGTATCCATTGGTGATTCCCGTCAGTATGCAAACATGATGTTATTTCTCCTGTTTAAAAAAATAATAATAGAGCCCTGGCTGGTGGCACAGTGGATAAGGTGCCGGCCTGCGAAACCCAAAGGTCACTGGTTCGGTTCCCAGCCAGGGCACATAACCAGGTTGCAAGCCAGGTCTCCAGTCAGGTCCATGGCTGGAGGCAGGTGAAAGGTAACCATACATGATGTTTCTCTCCCTCTCTGCCTCTCTCCTTTCCCCTCTCTCTAAAAATAATAAATAAAATCTCAAGAAAAAAAATAGCCCTGGCTGGTGTGGCTCAACGGACTGAGTGCCAGCCTGTTAACCGAAGGGTCACTGATTCGATTCCCAGTCAGGACACATGCCAGGGTTGCGGGCCACATCCCTAATTGGGGGCGCAAGAGAGGCAACCACACATTGATGTTCCTTCCCTCCCTTTCTCCACCCCTTCCCCTCTTTAAAAATAAAGTATTAAAATATTTATAATAAGCAAAAAACAAAGACCATCTCTTGACCCATGTCCCTCTCCAGCCATATGGCGCTTAAGAGAAACAGTCCTCAAAATGGCACCTGAATTTGCTCTCTGCAATCACGCTCCTCTTTCCTTCTGTGTTCACTCGGGTGCAGTTTCTGTGCCCACCACTCCAGCGATTCTGCTCTTGTCAAGGTCTTCGGTGGCCTTTACTTTGAGACACCAACAATCGGTTTTCTGTGCTCACCTTAGCTGGCCTCTCAGCAATGTTTAACCTTGTGCCACTGAAATACCAGCCTCACTCGGCTTCCAGGTTGTCACAAGCTCCTAATTTTCCTCAGCCTCATTGACTGCCCTTTCGAGGTCAAGGTTGCTGTTTCTTCCCCGTCTCCCCAGTCCCTAAATGCTGCAATGTCACAGGGCTCTGTCCTTGACCTCTGTTCTGTCAACTCTCTCTCCCTCTGGATCCTCAGCCAGTCTCTTGGCTTTGAATATCAACGAGATGCTGAGGACGCCCTGGTTCTTTCTCTATTTCTATTCTTGGCTCATGCTGGTGTACGCTTACTCAACATCTCCACTGGAATATCTAATCACCACCTCAGGGGTAATACCTCCAAGATGGCGCTCCTGCTATTCCCCCCAACACCTGCTCTTCCCACAGCTGTCCCACGTCAATAAACGTCAACTCCCTTCTTCCAGTGGGTCCAAACCTGGCCTCATCCTCCACTCCTTTTTCTTTCTCACCAAAGCGGATCATTAACAGATCCTATTGGTACTTCCTATAAAACATATCTAGAATCCTATTACTTCTTCCTGCCTCTACTTCCCTGGCCCAAACTACCATCATTCCTCCTCTAGATTACATGTAGTAACTTCTTACCTGGTTTTTCTCTCTAGCCTCAGCCCTGATGGTCTGGTCTCATCACTGCAGTCACATAAGTCAGTGGAACTCTGAGCAAGTAACATTTCTCTTTAAGACCTTCAAATGGATCTCTTTCTCCCTTGCAGGTAAAGTCAAAGTCCTGACAATGTCCTGTGTGGCCTTACCCAGTCTGGCCATCTAATATCTCTCTAACCTTATCTACCACCACCAATCCTCCTCCACGCTAGACACACGGTTTACTTACTTTTCTCTTGAGCATTTGAGGGGAGTACTCACCTTAGGTCTTTGCACTGACTGTCCCCTCCACCTGGGGTGCTTTCCCCCCAGCATCTGTAGGGCTAAATTCCTCATCTCCTTCAAGTCTGCTCAAGTGTCACCATCTAGTGAGGTAACCCTGGTGACCCTTTAAAACTGCCACCCCACCCCTGGTCCTCCCTACTCCTCTAGCCTGCTCTTCTTTTTCTCTGTTTTCCTCTTTGGTATTTATTTATTTTGTTCATTGTCCTTCTGCCTCTGCCAGACTGTAAGTGCCATGAAGGTGTGGGTTTTTGTTTGTTTTGTTCTCTGCTGTACCTCTGGCAACTGGACTAATGCCTACACATAGTAGGCACTTAAATAAATACTGGTGGCGGTGGTGATGTTGGGGGAAAAAACAAATAGAGAGAATCTCTGGAAATAACATGCTCCAGAAATGAACTCATTTCAAGTGGAAAAGAAATTCATTCGCAGGCTGAACATACTTTTACTATACCAAGATTATACAGTCTCAATCACCACCATAATGATACTAATAACTTTTGTATTATACAGTGCCTTCCAGTTTACAGAATCCTTTCTCCCATACGGTTGTGTTTCACCCTCAGGACAAGTCTGAAATTGAATAAGGCGAAGGATGCTTGCTAATCCTGGTTTGCAGATGAGAAAGGTAAGCCCCATCCAGCTTACCGTCCCCTAAACAATGCGTACAGGACTGGGGTGAACCCAAGCCCCCTGGCTCCAGGGTTAGAACTATTGCTTCCATACGAGTCAGCCTTCGAAGAAACCAGGTGTCCTTCTCTGGAGCACACAGATAAGTACAAAGGATCTAAAACCTTCGCTACCCCACTTTGGCTCTTAATTTACTCAACAAATATCAGTCAGGTATTACCTAGGTTCCTGCATTGTTCTAAACACTGGGAACATGAGACAGGATAACACAAACCAGGACAAGGTTATGCTCTTATTAGAGGTGTCAATGAACAAATAATCATTCCCTAAAATATGTCACGGGGTGCTAGTGCTATGAAGGGGGAGGGGCTAGAGGTCAACAGGGAGAACATCTAGAGATGTCCAGCTGTAACTTGTTAACTTGTTACCCACCAATCCTTCCTCTAACAGCACAGGGGCAGTGCTTCAAACTGGGTGGAGATACTCTAAGATGTACTACACTACAACAAGCATGTTCAAGATTCCCAATCCAGATGCCAGGGAATGCAGGCGAGAGTAAAGCCTGGTTGACATTGTCAGACAAAAGCAACAGGACAAATAGCCCAAAGTCACAAGAGCACAGATTCTGCCCATGACAAAGGGCTTTCTAACAAACAAAGCTGTCCAGCAATGAAACAGACTGCAAACGAGCATTCTGTCCCGAGATCTATCCAATAAGCAACGGAATGTCCTCTGGAGTCTCTTCCAACTGCAAATCTGATTATTTTCCATTCTGTGGAACCTTTTCCCCTACATCATCATTTGTTCCAGTGGGCGATGGTGTGAGGACAGGCACAAGAATCTGGCCCAAGACCATGGTTCTCTTGCCAGCCCTCAAAGAGAATGAGCAGTCCCCTGACTGTTGTCCCACATCCTTCCAGCAACAGCCAATGCTGCAGGGAGACTGGGGTACAGCCTATCCTAGCAGGACCCACCAGGGGCTCACACCTAAACAAGGTGCCCTGTCCAGTGGGGAGGGGCAGTCACTCTCAACTCACCGACAGTTAAGCCACCAGCAATGACAAAAGGAGCAGAGCAAATTATCCTGGACAGAGGGCCACCCCGCTGGTGACTTCTAGATGCTTGTCATCATGTCCACATGCACAGGCCTTTCTGAGATCCCGGCCTGCTCCCAACACCTCTAGATGGCCATTCCCGACACCCCCTCACCCCACCCCCACTCCTTGGCCTTTGAGCCATTTCCAGAATCCTCCACTAACATTGGAAACAGCCTCCAGGGTGACTGCACGCTGGCCCAGGCAAGACACCCTGGGGCAGACGCTGACAACCGCTATGACCCCCATTTATCCATCACTTACTGCAGCCCAGATAGTTTGCTGAAAACACGGCATGTGACACCATGGCCACATACATTCACATGCGTGCAGAACCGCAGCTGGGCAGAGGCTGACCCGCAGGGGTGGCTTCTGCTTGTTGAGTGGGATACGCCGGCCAAGCAATTTAAAGAGGTCGGAAAGGCGATGGAGGGGCGCCAGGCCAGGGAGCTAGTGCAGCAACCAGGGGGCAACCAGGGCATTTCCTGGAAAGGATATGGGAGGTGGGGGCAGTTGCTAAAAGAAGAGATGAATCTGCTACCATAAGGGGAAGAACAAGATTTCCTCTCCCTAGAGCTGAGTGGGCACTTTGGAAGTTGTTGGTGATTTACACTAACCCTAGTTATCTCTTCATAAAATGTTTGGTGATATTGGCATCACTCACACTTAGGGACTGGATCTAGGATTCTACCAGGGCATGGGGGTGGGGGCAACAATGCTCTGGGGTGCAAGGGGAGAGCCAGGCTGTCAAAATGATGTTAAGATGTTAAGCTATATTCACGCCATTGCATTCCATCCTCACCACGGCCTGACAAGGTAGGTATTACCATGCTTATTGTATCGTGTGTTGGGGAGGGGTTACTGAATAATTATCTGTAGCCGTTCTTGCCAACTACAATGCCAAAGGGTGAGAGTTTATATTTATGTCTGTCCCCGCTGACTCCATGCCTTTAAGCTTTAGTTAGTAAACAGGGCAGTGTGGCTACTTCACGCTCCTCGCCAGGCCCTTCCTGGTCTGCTCCCAATCTTCTCCCATTTCCCTCCAGTGGCTCCTGCTTCTGTCCTACTGCTCCTCTCCCTGTCCTCTGGACTCGTCCACAGATCTATTTGGCGGTCTGCAGAGTCCCTGGCCCCTCCACACGTGGCTGCCTTAGGCAGGATCCCCAGAGCAGTCCCCGCACAGAAACCCACAGCGCCTAACGCAGAGCAAGGCAACATCTTGCAGTAGTTAAAACAGTGCCCTCCAGGGTCAGAGCGTGTGGGTCTACATTTCTGCCCACAGGGACCCTGCTGGGTGTCTCGACACAAGTTACCTAACCTCTCTGATCATTAGATTAATTAATGGGGGCCTCAAATGTTGGAAAATTTTAGTTTCGGGTAACAGCTGAAAGCTTAGTAATGAATTTATGTAAAAGCTTATTGTTTGAGGAACTGAAGGAATGACCTTCCCTGACTCCAGTTAATAAGCTTAGTAATTAACATATATGAAAAACTATTCTTTTAGGAACTGGAGGAACGGCCCCCTTGGCTCCAGGGTAAGATCTCCACCCAGGACACAAAGAACTTTGCCCAGGACAAAGAAAGAATGCTGCAGTTTTGATCTCATTAACATTTTCCTTAATTCCAGACCTCTTACCTACACCTTTTTTCTCCTAAAGACAGCCTATTAGGGTGCAAACTCGCCATCTTCTCAGATTGCGTGCGGACCATCTGAATAAAGCACCCGTAAAGCTTCAATCCCTGTGTCTGTTTATGGGGTCTGGTAGATGATAGGCAGCCTGAACACTGGCTTTTCTGGTTTCATAATGAGAATGTTAATAGGACCTTTTTAAGAGTTAAACGAGGCAGGGCAAGGAGAGCACTTAAAACAGTGCCCAGCAAGAAGTATGTGCTCAATGCACGTTAGCTCATGTGTTAGCGGACAGTGATTATTTATTGAAGAGGATGAACAGAACTGGTCACAACACAGGCCCTGAGAAATTCCTTGGAGTCAGGGGTGCCAGCCACTGCTGCTCCTCCCTCAATCCAAGGCAGGGGGTTGTCTACGGTCTTAGGTCCCACAAAGGCCTTTGCGCCTGTGTTCTCTGGGGCTTGTTCAGGCCTGGGATCACCTAACTCACAAGTTGGGTTTTCTCTCTCTTTTTTTTAAAGATTTTATTTATTATTCTCAGGGAGAGGGGAAGGGAGAGAGACATCAATGTATGGTTGCCTTTCACCTGCCTCCAGCTACGGACCTGGCTGGAGACCTGGCTTGCAACCTGGTTATGTGCCCTGGCTGGGAATCGAACCAGCGACCTTTGGGTTCACAGGCCAGTGCCTATCCACTGAGCCAGCAGCTGAGGGGTTTCCTCTTTTCATCCCATCCCTTTAATTCCCAAAGTCCCAACTTGACCCCAAAGCTATTTTCATCCAATAAAATGATTCCTCATAAGCAACATTATGTCTTACTTATTCTTTTCCCTTTCTCAGCCTTTTCAAACACAGTATCTTCTGTGTTTGAAACACAGCATATTTCTTAAAAAATTATTTTTTTATCACAATAAACAATTGTGACTCAAATAAACAATTTGCATCAGAAGAAAGGTGTGGCGTCAATGACTACGGGTTGTACTGAGTAGGGGCTAGAACCAGGTTAAGGGGATCAAAGCCAGAGAAACAACATGAAAGCACCGCAGTGGCCACAGTGGGAGGTGGGGGCGAGGGACGGACACTCCTAGATTGTCCGAACCTGCTTTCCACCGTTGCTTCCCCATCCACTGTTAGAGCCCCAGACAACCACGGATGAAACCCGGAAAACCAATCTTAATGAAAAAAGTGCAGCTGGGAAGGGAAAATTCCCTCCAGAAAAGTCCTTCCAGCCCCATTTATGAATATTCAGAGTCTTGTGATTAGCTGGGCAAACTAGGATAGTGGGTCTGGCATTCCCCAAAGGGTTCAGCAGGGAGTTCTTTATTCACATTTAAATGCAAATGAGCACGTAGCTGCATAACAATACACTTTGAAAAGTTGATTTAAAACAGCACAAGAAAAGGATTAAGGGAGCGATAAGAAGGATTTTATTTTAATTTTCTACAAAGGTTAAAGTCAGGCCAAACAGAAGCCTAAAATGCCAATGCAGCTGCAGGAGACAGCCTTGTCACCCAAGAAAATTCATTTATTCTCCTCCTTTTATGAAGAAATAGAAGGAAAAAAAAATTTTTTTTTCTCTTTGTTTGGTTTATCAAAGACAAACAGGACTCCTGAATAGTGTGAGTTTACCCTGCACCAAACGGATGATAAGACAGGCAAAGACCCACAAACATGACCCTTAGCCAGTGCCACACTGAGGGTGAACACATGTCCTTAGAAATTCTGGAAAGTTTCCACACCCTTATTCTGGTTTGTGAGAAATCCTGGCTGTTCAGATCCCCCAGTTGGGAAGCCATGGATGTAGGGGACACCTTCTGACACAGACACTCCTGGATCTGAATGACAGGAGATGAAGAGTTGGATGTTGAAAGCTGGGGAAGAATGGCCCATTGTGTCCAATGGTGACCCCTGTACAAGGGGTCTAGGAGCACCCATATAAGGTGAGAAAGATGGAAAATCTTTTGCTTTAAAGGCAATGCCAGGGCCACTGTTGACTAGGGTGGAAGCATTATTATAATGCTCAAAGATGGAAATCAGCCCTGGCTGGTGTGGCTCAGTGGATTGCGCACCAGCCTTCAAACCAAAAGGTCACTGGTTTGATTCCCAGTCAGGGCACATGCCTGGGTTGCAGGCCAGGTCCCCAGGTGAGGGCGTACAAGAGAGAGGCAACCACAACCGATTGCTTGTATCTCTCACACACTGATGTCTTTCCCCTTCCCTTTTCCTCTCTAAAAATAAATAAATAACATCTTTTTTAAAAGATGGAAATTAGACATTGTCCCAAACTGTCAAGCAAACAAGCATGAAATAGGGAGGAGAAAGATCCGGTCTGGAAGTGGTGATCCTATAGACAGAGAAGCAGATATGTGCTAGCTAACAGGATCTCACCTTTAAATGTCTGGGATTTGCTTTGAAAGGCAGTATGAGGTGAGTGCAGCAGAGGGTAGGGGTATCAACAAATTGAGATTGGCAATGAATTGATAACTATTGAAGTTGGGTTCACCATATTGCTGTTTATTTTTGCTTGTGTTTAGGAATTTCCAGAAGAAAAATTACTTTTTTGTTATTTGATTTTTTTTAAAAAGAGTTCACCTGCCCAATTTAAATGTGACATTGCGGAGAACCAGAGCACTCTTGCAGCTCTCGAAGACAACCTGGGGAAAGGGCAGCACGAGTGACAGGACCATGGTGGGAGGGGCCACACAAGATAGGAAGAAAGTTCAGAGATCAGTCCCTAAACCAGGACCTTTGGACACTAACAAGAGTTGTCTGAAGCTCTCAACAGAACCCATTTAATACCCAATAGTCCCTGCAGTGAAATATCAAGGAACTTGATCATTCAAGAATTCAGAGACTAGGACAATAATCAACAAAACAAACAAGCAAAACAGAACCAGACACATGAATACAATGAATAGACCTTCAGTGGGCAGAGGGGAGGGGGCAAGGGAGAGGAAGAGGCAAAGAAGGGGAGCAGTTTAGTCAAGGAACTAGTGTGGAAGAACCATGAGCATGGACAACAGGTGGGATTGACTTTGTGGGGGAATGGGTGGGTGGGGAAGGGGACAGAGGGGAGTAAAAAGGGGATGGATGTAATACAACAACAATAAAATTAAATTTAATAAAATTTCAGAGACATCGAGTTCCAGCCATGGCTGGGGACCCACAAAGTGTCTTTCTTACTCTAAATGCAGCACATCAGTCCAGTGTGTGGTTGACATTATCTCCTATAACTATATCTCCTATAAGCATATATGTTGACGGCAAAGTTCCAGAGGCTACCACCCCTTGATGATAAGCCAGTTTGTTTGTTTTTCAACTAGCCAGATTTTTAAATAAATAGCTCTAGTTGAGCAGCTTAGTCTACCAAACTGGTTGATTACTCAGACTGTCAGGACATTTTAGCATGCATGTACCCATCCATAGTGTGCCTTAGCAGATTCAATTAGAAAGAGATAGAACTAGCACTGCCAATAAAAGGAACATCCAGTAAGCAAAGTTCAACAATAGATAAGATAGCACATCAGGGCCACATTAGAATCTGGCATTGTGATCTGGATATAACTTTGAAAAAGGGAGATAGACCATGAAGATACAGCCAAGGAAGATGTTATGAAAAGCAGCAATGGCAGTGTGTGTCCAGCTTGAAGGTATTGGGGCTCGTTCAGCCTAAAGATGGAGCAGCTGCCTTCAGCTATTCAAATGTCTCCCAGGTGGGGACAGATTAGATCCACTCCGTGCATCTCAAGGTAAAGAACTAGGGCTAACACAAAGAAGGCTCGGGAAGGTCAATGTCAGCCCAATAGAAGGAACAATCTTGAAAAATGTCAAACTGAGCCAAATGCTCTTTGGCTCCTTTGCAACACCATGCATTCCCTGGAAGATCTCAGGCAGACTTTAGACAAACACTTGGGGAGCTGTTTTGCAGGGATTTCATGACTAGATGAGGATCAGCATGATTCTGGAAAACGCCTTCCTATAGAGGCTCTGTGATTTCTGCAGATGAAAGCTTCTAATCAACCAACAGAAGTGCTTCATTTGTTTGTTTGAGTAAATAACCTACCAAGCTTCCCCTTGCCAGGTGCCACGTCCTGAAAGCCTTTTTCAAGCTGAGAGTAGATAAAAATAAAACCTAACTCCTCTGCCATCCTCAAAATACTTTTGCCTCATGGAGAAACCATTCCTAGATGCACCGTACATCTGACTCAAGCATCCAATAAACAGTTTTCAGGATTCAGTTTCATCCTTGACCTCACGTTTTTCACTCCAGCCCAGACACTGACTTATCAGCTCTCAGACAGACTTGCAGGTTCCCCTTCAGCTCCCCAGAGAGGCTCTGCTGTGGGAAGTTTCCACTCCATGGTGCAGGAGACTTCCATCCTGAGACTACAATCATCTCACATCTGAGGTCCCTGAGTGTTTGCTCTTTGCCCTGTTTTCTGACTTGGTCATCCATGAATCTGTCTTTCTGTATTTCCATGTTCCCAAAAATTCTTGTCTGATTTCTGATCACCTACGTTACCTAAACTTTGAACAGTCCCAATAATGAAATCATCCATCCATTTGATAAATATCTATACTATCTTCCATGCACCTAGATAGAGTGCCATACTAAGCACCTTAGGAGATCCAGAAAGCCTTAGGACTTGGCAAGGGCCCACATCCGAGAGAGAATATGAAACGTGGACAGAAATAGCTACAACTCACAATACAACGTGCTAAGTGCTGTAAGGGAGGTACAAACCTAGTGCCCTCAAGGGCTGAGGAAGAGGCGAGATGCTGCAGAAAAACACGATGTGATTGCAACAGCTGCCTGTAATGCAGTTAATGTGCTAATTTTGAAAACCCTCAAATGTTAAGACATTTAAAATATTAGTTTTAAAGAAGGAGGAAGCTGTGAATGAGGAAGTGGATGTTCTGGGGAAGCATATCCAACATTCAACGGTAGAGAAATGTCCAACACTAGCCAGAGGGGGATCCTAAGAGTCCAGTGAACAGAAGAGGAGAAATTGCCCCCAATGTGCACATGGCCATTTACTAAGTCAGCCAGAAAAATGATTCAACACAATTATGAAATTGGCACTACATTTGCTGCTTAAATTAGTCTTTTTAGAAATCTAATGTGGACTGGAACGTTGTTCTTAAAGAGTTCCTCTGGGTAATGCACCTCAACTACACTTTATAGTTTTAGAACCCTTTAGACTCACTTCCCATCCCAACCCCCAGAGGTGGGAGACATCAGGGGTAGGCAAATGTTTTCTGTAGATGACCAGACAGTAAATATTTCAAGCTCTCATTCCACCCAGTTTCCGCCCCAAGTGCTCAACTCTGCTGTCTTGGCAGGAAAATAGCCCTAGGCGATGCACGTGGGAACAGTGTGGCGTATGTATATAAAACTTTATTTACCATATGAATACTAAAATGTGAATTTTGTAAAATTTGCATGTGTCACAAACATAATTATTATTCTTTTACACTTTGTTCAATCACCTAAAAATATAAAAGTCATTCTTAGCTTGCAAGCCACATGTGGTCAGCAGGCTGCAGTGTGCTGACCCCTGGGTTAAATCAATCACACTGTTTACAAACGATAAAACAAAGGCTAAAGGAGACTAAGTGCATTCTCAAATCAATAGCAATTTAGCTGATTAATTTCCATATAAAGAGAAATAATAAAGCAATAAGAAAAAAACTGTGACATTTACCCACTTTATATAACATGATTCACAGCATGAAAAAAATCATATATTGCCTATAAACTTCCAATTCTCTGAGGCATAACAAGTAAATGAATCAGCACATAAATATTTCAAAAGAAATGTGAGCAGTTATTGATGTAGTTTAATCTCCAAGCTCCGTGGAATGAGGATTCCACCTTTCTATAGGTACCAAGTGAAAGTTTGGGAAAATGTTGACGAATAAGACATTGGACCCCTCCCCCGCCACATACACACTTGAATGCCACTTGTTTGAGGCTTTAAAATGCTGTAACAATTCATTTCAAGGTCCTTCAGACCCCTGCAAGGATGGAGCTGAAAACAAGTGTCAGAGGAAAGGTTCTCCATGGTCCTGAGGCTTCAGGCAGCTACGCCTATGGAAAAGACAGTAGGCACATGACACAACTTCTACAAAATCATGGAAAGCCCCACTAGGGCAAATGGCATTCACCAAATTTAAAAGACTTGAACAAGGAAAGGGCCATCCCATTGAAGTAAAAATGAGGAAAGGAAGACATTTAGAGCCTAGGTGAGAACAACTTCCCAGCCAATGGGTAGTGGTTTGACTGTTTGGGTGAGTTGTACAACAGTATCATTTCTCACCTATTCATTCCTTCAATAGATATTGAACCATTGAACCAATAGAGCTGGAACCATGTATAATGGCTCCATCTCAGAAAATAAAAATAAATAAATAAAACCATGAAGAAAAGTGAGGCAGAAGCCCTCCTTATATCAAACAGTGAGGTAGAGGCCCTGGCTGGTGGCTCAATGAATAGGCACAGGCCTGTGAATCCAAAGGTCGCTGGTTCGATTCCCAGCCAGGGCACATAACCAGGTTGCAAAGCCAGGTCTCCAGCCAGGTCCGTAGCTGGAGGCAAGTGAAAGACAATCATACACTGATGTTTCTCTCCCTTTCTTCATTCCTCCCTGCCCTTCTCTCTAAAAATAATGAATAAAATCTTCAAATTGAAAAAAAAGTGAGACAGAAATAATAACAACATTTAAAAATAACATTACAAGTATTAGATAAAATCTTGGTGGCAGATCCCTAACAAAGGGAACACCGACATTCAGGGTTAAGGCCCACACCTGAAACGTGCATTCTTTGCCCATCACCCATTGTGGGCTCACCAGAAGTGCTAGGTGAAGGCTGAACTCTGGCACTGCCCCTCCCCCTACCTGTTTTCTGGCTTTTTTATCTCCTGCTCTCTCCCCAGTCATCTAGCAAGCTTCTTGGAGTTCCTGCAATGCGCTGTGCCATTTGGGGTCCTTCCACATACCCTGCTCTCAGCCCAGATACCATTCTCCATCCCATCCACTGGGCAGCCCCTTCTCGCAAGCTCACTCTCGCTAACACCTGCCCTGCTGGCCCTCCCACCATGTCTAAGGTGATAATGTCTTTCTTTATGCTCCTGCCTTACTTCATTTTCGCCTCTTTTATAGCACTTGTGACTTGAACTGCTATGTTTAGTTTATCTCCCCTAATGAAGATGCTGTCCCTGAGGTATGGGAAGGAGTGTCTCTAATTTCCATATCCCTGAGACCCAGGTGACAACTGAGACTCATTCACAACTCAATAAACATTTATTGAATGAATCAAGGGCCACCGAGTCTTCTCTATGATTTTGTGTTTCCCGTGGCAGAAAGAACCTAGACTTGAGGTAACGATGGGAGGTGATTCTAACACTTTGTGTATTCAGACATTTATTGAGCACCCACTGTGTGCCAGGTGCTGTTCTTGGAGCCTGAGATACATTAGTGAGCAGAGTAAATGAAAATGTCTACCCTTCTTGCTAAGGAGATAGGCACTAAATAATAAACATAACAAAGAAATAACATGCTTTGTTAAAAGGTGTTATGAGGTAAAGGGAAAAGATATAAGTAGAGCAGGATAAGGAGATTGGGATGTGTGAGTTATGATTTGTGTGACCAGGAATATAGAACCTGCCAAATAGACAACGAGAAGGTTATATCTGGGCAAAGGCTTTGAGAAGGAGAGTGAATTAGACATGGGGATATATGTGGGTGGACATTCAGGCAATGGAAACATTCAGTACAAAGACTTTAAAGACAAAGCAAGGAGGTCGCTGAGGCTGGCTAAGAATGAGTTAGAAAGATGTGTGTTTGGATAAGGGGGGAGGGGAAAAGCTGGCAGATCAAGAAGACTTATACCATTATAATGACATAAGCCACTTAAGAAAATCCCTTAGCCTCTGATCATCCACTTTCCATTTGTAAAATGGAGATAATGGGCCTTTCTGGTATGTTCATCATTAGCAATGTGACATGATGTATATGAAAAGGCTTTGTAAACTAGAAACTACTCTACAAAAATAAACTACCATTATTTATCATAAGCTCAAACATTCCAATAACATTCTACAAAAAGTTAATAGCTATTCATGTTACCTGTTCACACGTATATGTGCTACATCCTTTATTAGGTTATAAGCTCCTTAAAGGCAGTGATCTTCCCACATTGTTCTCTGGATTACATGCGACTAACTGACACCCACAAGGTTCTATTGGCAGATATTCTCTTCTTCCTCAGTTCTGATAACAAGCAAATAATCACTACTCTCAGAAGTTTCTTTTCACCTATTTATGTCTAAACCTCCACATTGTAATCCATTCCTATTTCCACATATTCTATCCCCTAAAATCATGAGGAATAGGTAGGTCAGCATTGACTTAACAAAAGCCTTTATCAGTGTTACCAAATTCCCTTCAGCTGCAGGAGAGAATCTTTGGTTTTCAACCTCCATCTGCCTCCCTTGCAACCCCAAAGAGGCAAGATCAATGACATTCTCATCCCCAGGAAGAAAGGAGTGCCGGCTGGCTCCCTGAAGATTCCTGGAGCCCCGGAGTTCCAGAGGGCAGTCCATCCCTGTCTGGGCAACAGGAAAACGCAGTACAGCACCATAAAATGACTAGAGGAAATATGAAGAGAACGGAAAAGAACAGAGTTGACAACACCGGAATGGGAAAAAAAAAGTGAAAGTACAGTGTTCCTAGGCTCCTGTTGTCTTTTAGAAGACAGATGTGGTGCTCTGCTTAACTAAAAGTCTTTACTTAATAAGTAAGTTGGCATTAGCTCCTAACAAAACACCTTTAAAAGCTGAAAGGATGGTGAGGAAGGCATGGCTTCCTCTCGGTCTCTTCTGGAATCCTATGAATGTGCTTGCCTGACCTGCCTTCTGCTCAAAGTAATTCTAGATTCCTTTCGCTAATAATAACGAAAAGAATAAGCAGGCCCAGTTCAACGCACATTTTGAGTTTAAAGATTATTTTCAGTGTGAGACACTCCCCCAGTCTCTACCGATCTGATGTGGCTTTCAGTAAAGAGCCTCGGTGGGCTCAGCCATCTTCAGGCTCGGGGTGAACTCGCGCGCCCGCGGCGCTCCGGCACACCCTGTTTCAGCACCGCCGCCCCTGGAGAGCGCCCCGCGGCAGCCGCGTCTGGCCTCCCACCGCCACGCACCGTCCCCAGCCCACGCGTTCTCTCCTCTTTTCCCTCCATGCCAGAAAATAGCACCCCCAACTTCAAGCGTCTCCTCGCGCCCGCTTCGCAAGCGACCTCAGCGCCCCTCCCTCAGGTTCTAGCCTCACGTCCGCGAGCCTTTGGGTCCTACCCGAGCAGCAGCAAAGCCGCGTGGCTCACCCACCGGTGGCCGGAGATCTCCGACAGGCGCCGATCACTGTCCGCTTACCCCAGCTAATCCCAAACCAGCGGCCGGGAACCCCCGCCCGTTTCCTCTCTCCTCAAACCCAAAGCCTCCAGGAAACAAACGCCGCGATTATGCGCTTTGCCCCCGCCCCCACTTGCGCGCGGGCGCGCGCGCGCACACACACACGCACACACACATATGTATACACACACAGGCGTACACACAGGCGCACGCCGCAAGCCTCTCGGGTGCCATCGTCGCCCTGGGCAGAGCCTCAGCCAACTTGGGTCGGGATCCATCAATACGCTCTCGCAGAGGGCCGCCCGCAGTGGCCACCCCGCCCCCGCCCCTTTCTGGGCAGCAGGGGTCCCGGCAGCCCAGCCCAAGTTGGCCAGTCGCCCCCCTCACCCCACCCCATTCATTCAGTCCTCCACTCCCGCGGGCAAAACACGGTGCACCACCCTCCAACATTTGCCCCCTGGACCGTCCCAACCATTATCCAAACCGTAAATTAATCTCCTTGAAGCCCCAGCCCTGTTACTGGAGTGCCGTGTGTTTGTCTCGGATGCGTACACACATCTTTTAACTCCTTCGAGCTTTGCACCCAGCCTGAACAAGCGGCATGTTATCTCCAACCCTCTCCCCTCTTCTGCGCGACCCTGTCTCCGCCCCCACCCTCATCCTCTTCAGCCAAGTAGCCGAACCACTGAACATCCGCACCCCAGTTCTCGAACCTCCACCCAGTCCAAACCAACACTCACCTTCCTCCCTTCCCCTCCCCCACCTCTTGGCCCCCGCCAGCCGGGTCCGGCCCGAGCCAGAGACGCAAGGAAAGCGCAGTCTGCGTGCCCCCGGGAGCCCGGAACAGAGGAGCTGGCTTGTCACAGCAGGGTCCGCCGGCGCACCCCTCGGAGGGGCTGCCCGTCGCGGCGCCCTGGAAAAGCCAGGTGCCGGGGAAAGCAGAGGAGCGGAAGCAGCTCCGGGGGTGGGCGGGAGACTCACCGAACATCTGAATGTGCCCTTTGGTGATGGGGTTGAAGCTGCCGCAGGCAAGCAAGATAACGTGGGTCTTGGTGGTCTCGGTCATGGTGCCGGTGGGAGCCTCGCGCCGGTCCTGGGGTCGCCTCTCTTTTTGTGTCCGGGCGTCTGCAGAGGGAGAAAGGAAGGCGAGGCTCCGGCTCGGATGCTGTGGACTCCAAGGAGCCGCTCCAGACGCAAACCGCGTCACTCCCCGCCTCCGGTTAACGCTTCCGTCTCCGGCAGGATCCGGAGCTGCTTTGTACCGCTCGGCTGCGTCCCTCTCTTCTCTTTCTAGCTTCTCGCGCGTCTCTCGCCCTTCTTTTCTCTCGCTCCCATCCCGCATCCCTCCATCCTGCTGTCTTTCTTACTGTTTATCTCCGGGACAAAACGTGGTACCCAAGACGAGGACTATGAATGAGTGCAGCGTGAGTTCTTTCTCTCTTACCTCTTTCTGATTCAGTTTTCCTCCCTCATTCTAACATTTTTCTCTCCACATCTACTTTCTCTAACATTCCTAACTCCAACAGTGTTTGATCTTAAAAACCGTTTCTTGCTCTGGCGGGTGGCTCAGTGGACAGGTGTCGGCCTGCCAACCCAAAGGTCGCTGGTTCGAGTCCCAGCCAGGGCACATAACCAGGTGCGGAGGCAGGTGAAAAGCAACCATACATTGATGTTTCTCTCCCTTTCTCCCTCTCTGCCTCTCTCCCTTCCTCTCTCTTTGAAAATAATAAATAAAATCTTTAAAAAACCAACAAAAACGGCTTCTTTCTCTCTTCCTTGGGATTTTAAAAGAGAAAAGACAATTGTTCATTTGGGGAGTATTTATATCTGCTTATCTGATGATTTTGAAATATTGAACTTAGCCAAGAAATAGGGGAAATCTCGATCCTTCATCTGGTCCTTTTTGTGGGTTGAAGCCAGGCTATCAGATTGGGCCAACATGGATGGGCGCAATTAACTAAAGCTATATTATTAAACCACCATGATCTTACATAAGCTATCAAAGGTGAGACAAAGAGTTGCTCATTCAATAAATGTTTCTTGCCTGCTCACTGTTGTGTTAGACTCCATTATTAACCCTGCTGATAAAGCCCCTCCAATGTAAACACCGTGAGGACAACTAAACCCCTGTTCTCATGGTGTTTACATTCTACTGAAAGGAAATAGACAATACAAACAGTTAAAGAAAATACTAGATGACACTTGTGCAATGGTCAGTAAGTGAATGCAATTTACTCTCTGACTATGGCTGGAAGAAAGAGGATCACTTTAAATCAAGTAAGGGGAAGATGAGAAAGTCCTTTTCCTTCTGGGAATTTCCAAACACATGGAAAAGTAAACAGAATGATATAGTGGACCAGTTACCCAACTGTAATAATGATCATTCATGGCTAGTAATGATGCATTGGTAATTGGTACATAAGAATTTTGAACATAGAGCCCCACACGTGCAGTTATTTACCCTTCAGGGGCTTCAAATCTCTGGGGTAAATTGCCACCTTTTATTAGTGAGGTGGTCATTGTTTCTTCTCCAAGAGCATGTAACAGATGTTCAAAAAAATGTGTTAAGTTATGCTGAATAGCCAATCAACCCTAATATGGATAAATTTTCCAGTTTAAACACAAGAGTCCTAAGAATTGATGTATATCAGTAGTGAAGTTTGTATCTTCCCTGATGAGTGAGGCAGAAAGAGCAAGATGTTGAAGGGAGGCCGACTTGGGCATGAAACAATGACTCTAGCTGGGCAATTAACATAATTATAGTTAAGCAATAAATATTCATTGAGGTCTGCCATGCGCCAGAGACTTGATTTAGGGGCTTTGAACACAACAAAGTCCCTGCTTTAATAAAGCTCACATTTTAGAGGGGAAAACAGGCTATAAAAATGAATAAACCGAATGGTAATGAATACTGTAATGAGAAAGAAAATGGGATAAGAAGGAAAGGGAAAAGAAACCCCCCTGTATTTAAGGCTATCAGGAATGGCCTCCCTGATAAGGTATTTGAGTAGAGACCTGAAGGAAATGGAGGAATGTGTCACTTGCTAACTATGCTTTCGGGCAAGTCATTTCTTTTCCTAAGACTTTATTTTGTCAACTGAAGATACCATATTACATGTCCATGTGCTATACAGGGGTGCAATATGGATCAAATAAGAATAGATGTGAGTATTGTCAGCTTTAGGTCAAACTCCATAGTTGTTACATTCAAAACAAGTTTTTGTGGGTGTATGTTTAGATTTCTCTTTATTGGTGGCTTTGTCAAGGATGCTTTTGAAAGTATCAATCTTAGGGGGTGTAATAGCATTGGGAACATAAGATATCAACCAATGAAAACAAATTACCTAAACATATTAAAGACAAATTTATTACCGGTTACAATTCCAATGCTGACTTATACCATTTAGAAATAAGAATGTTAACTCTTACATAATACAGCTACCTTAATATATATAGTGAGCTATTCTCAGGCATGCTTATTTTAACTTGGGTAGTATAATTTGCTCCAATATTTCAACTTTCCAACAGCAGGGTAATTCCTTTAGGCTGAAAAGGAACCCAGTCATTCTCCCACAGCCTAAACCTTGCAATCCGCTCCAGCCAGTTCAGTTTCCAAATGGTCCATGGCAGACGGTCCAACCCAGAACTTTCCCTGATATAAATATCAGTTCTCATGGGCAGGCTTAAGTGTCTATTTGGTCTGATATGAAAAGCGCAAATGTAAAGTCTAGCAGTGTGGCGATTTATGCTAATTTATTTCCCTAGTCTGGGTTAATCATCTATTTGCATCACAAGTCTGGGTGAATCTATTCCATATTTATGAAGCTGGGTCCCAAAGTAATATGAAGGATGACCCTTTACAGGAAGAGCAAAAAAGCACACACATCGATGCAACTCCTTCAGATTCTGAGATCAAATCAGATATTGAGTATTTATTTTATGTTTTCTTGGGGAAAATATATATATATATATATTACTCTGAGAAATGACTCAGAAATCCCATGACTCTTTGGAATTCTCTACAGTTCTGTATCTTTGCCACTTCTCTCATCTTAGGGAAACAGCTAAGATGATTGGCACCACTTTCCCTATCTTCTTCAAAAGCAAACATTTTACATCCTTGGAGTGAAAAATGCCCTAGATCCAGATCCTCTTTCCTTCAGCTCTAAATCCTCCAAATCTCTCTCAGATTTATAATGTCTCTAATTATTCAAATCATATTTCACAAATGAAAGATGTTCCCAAAATGTAAGACCTGGTTAGCAATGATAAACATGGAGATACTGCTGGTACCACAGTGAAAGGTGAAAAAGGACACAGGTGTTTATAACCAATGAGGATTATATACCATTAAAAATAACAAATAAAAAGTCAGAGTATTCTTCAAAATGACAGGTGAAAATATCTCACCTTCCTCCTTTAAGTCACCCGAATGGAAAACACTGGACTCAAGGGAGTCTTCAATAAAGGATAGGAAACTTAAAATACAAAATATTTTTCATTACATCAATATCTCACACTTTGGTCAAGTCAGATCTAACCTATCATTTCATTCCCATGGCTCCCCAAATGTATGGGATGTAGGAATTACCAGTGGCGCAGCTGGGCTACTCTGAAAACTTGCCAGGAATAACCAATTTCAAAGGAAATGAAGGCACAAGAAACGTTTGCACCAGTTGGGTCTGTTTGTTTCAGTCTTCACAGCCCATATTCATTCTGCTGCTGGAGATGAGGTGGCTCAAGGTTGGTAGCTGTACGTTTTTAGATTGTTATGAGTTTCTTGTATTACTCAGGACCCCAGGGCAGACACCCTGTTCAAACTAGCTTGAGCCCAAAAGAGAACGTATTGGTCTATGTGATTGGCAAGTTGTTTTCTGTTCTTTAATAAGATGGCCAGTCAAGGGGGCCACAAAGGGAGGCCCTGGAGAGGCTCAGGGAAATAAGTCATTAGCCTCACAGGCCCTGGAAAGAGGAGCACTGGGCCTTCCAGGAGGCAGAAGACAGGAAGGAGGGAGCACCAGAAGGGCATGGTCTGGCAGGGTAAACAGTGTAGGACTGGCTGATGGGAATAATTTTGGAGGGCTTTGGGCTATTTAGTGGTTCCTAGTTGCCTGGTAACCTGGCCCTCGGGTGACGAAGGCAGAGAAATCTGGCCTCCTGGAGTTTCTGGGCCAGACAGAGGAGGTCTGGCTCTGGATTACCTTGCATTTTCAAGGCACGCTGCTTGCTAGGGCTTTGCTCTTTCTAAGAATTGGCTGGCATCATAATCTATGGGGAGGAAATATATTGTATATTTATAATTTTACATACATATATATATAATTTTTCAGAAGTCTAAAGGTAGCTCTAGCTTTAGACACAGCTGTATCCAAGAGTCAAATAATATCATCCAGACCTCGTTTCTTCTCTCACCATCTTTCCTTTGTCATTGATTTTTCTTCAGATGGGTGCTCTCTACATCAAAGCAAGGTGGCTGCTGGCAACCTCCAATGACACTGTCCTTACAGATCATAATCCTGTGGAAAGAGGGCAGGTTCCCCCAGGAATGCCATTAAAACCTCAGGACAGACTCTGCTTAGTCCTGCACCGAGCGTGTGCCCATCCCTGACTGGTCTGTCTCACTCTCCCTCTGCCCAGCCTCTCTCCCTCTCTTCTCACCTCCCTCCATGTGGTTTGTTGTCTGCGTCATGTCTCTGTGTCATCCTTCTTTCTGCATACAGGCTTCTTGAAAGTGTCTTGTCTCCTGCCTGCTTCACAGGAATGATCTGGATTTTCATGGCCCCAAATTAAGGCACAGACCAGACTGGGCCTTCAGTTTCCAACATCCACTGACCTCAGTTTCTGTGTCGGGGTGTAGAGAGAGTAGTCTACTCACTGAGCTTGTGTTATGTGACTTTCTTGGCCCACAGACCAGGGGCCAACAAATAGGTCTGCCCCTGCCCTTCTTCAGCTAGGATTGTAAGGGTTTCTGGTAATCCAGACACACTCCAAAAGTAAACACCATAAAAAACAGGCCCAAGAACTAGAAGAGAAATGATAAGGATGGTACGACATGATACTTTTCATTACCCCTTCGATGGCTCTTAGAGAAGAAGCTCAGATCCAAAGATTTTTCTAACGAGGGAACTGATCGTGACTGCTAAACTACACTGCTAGTGTAGGATCTGAGAGCCACCAAATCACATGCTAAATGCAAATACAGTCACTGTTCCATCCTTTCTTCCCACATGGCCCTAAACTCGCAATGTTAATATCTCCACTTTGTTAAATAATTGACATGGGACATATGCTTCTGGATGCCACTATTATAGAACCGGTCTATTATCTAAGAAAATAAATTTGTTAAAGGATATTTGTTTCCTAATTAAAATGAAAAAAAGAAGATAAAGGAAGAAGGGTGATAGTATACCATGAAAAGCACAGCCCTGCCCTGGCTGGTGGCGCAGTGGATAAGGCACCAGCCTGCGAACCTGAAGGTCTCTGGTTCAATTCCCCAGTAACATAACCAGGTTACAAGCCAGGTCTCCATCCAGGTCCGTAGCTGGAGGCAGGTGAAAGGCAACTGTACATTGATGTTTCTCTCGCTTTCTGTATCTCCCTTCCTCCCCTCTCTCTGAAAAAATAACAAAATCTTTAAAAAAAAAAAGCACAGCCTTACCTTCCTGCCAGTTACTTCCTAAATATCTCCAAGCTCAAACCACTGTGTTCTCCTTGAATTACTGAAGATTTTTTTTTGTATTCCAGATGAGGGGACATTTTTCTAAATACCAAATCGGATCACAATGGCTCCCCAGTGCTCTCAGAATAAAATTCCGATTCTTATAAGTTCCTTCATGATCCTAATTGCCTCCCTGCCCTACTCACTCCCTTCACTCCAGCCACACTGAATTGACTATTTTCGTCATCAGATGCGGCATGCTCTCTGGGAGCGAGCAAATGCCAACCCAGAATTTACTTAATTTACTTCCTGAACCTTCTGTGCACTCCAGGGGTCTAAGCTAATGCCTCTCCTCATTTATGACGGCTTTTTGTTTTAAATCATAGTATTATCACAGTGTCCTGTATTGCAATTGCCTTTTGATTTGCTTATACCCTTCAGACCCTACCATGCACCAGGTGGTGTGCTTAGCACGCCACATACATGATCTCATTTAATTTTCACAGTATCTCAATTAAGTAGTTTCTGTAATTATGTCTATCTTACAGTGAGGGAACCGAGGTTTAGAGAAGTTAAATAATGTGTTCAAGCCACACAGCTAATAAGTGATGGAGGCAGCCTTAAAGCCTGGGAAGTCAACCAGACACTTCTCCCGCCCTCCTCTCCCCAAACCTCCATGAGAGCCAGAACAGCTTCCATCTTGCTCACTAAATACACCCCAATCTCCATCACAGTCTGGAATGTAGCAAGGGCTCAAGATCTACTGGCTTTAATAATCGTAGGATGATTTTTGCTGAGAACTGGCTTCATTCTCTATGCACACTTTTGTATTCCTATCCTGAGTTAGATGTCTCAAAAATGAAGAAAAAGACTGCCCCCAGGTGAGTCCTAGAAACTGAGTAAGGCCTGCAACTTACTGTAAGATCTGTGTACCTTCTCTTTCCCTCTCCCCTCATGCTCTTTCAGACCTGGGCTGTGCTGTTCATTCTGTAAGGGGCAGAGTCACCCCCTTTATTGTCAGCTGGGTGTAGCCATCCATTCCAAAAGCCTCTCTGTCTGTTCCTGAACAGTAGGGCCGAGAAGGTTAGAAATCACGTTCATCGGATTCCTTTGCAGCTACATTTTTGCATACTAACGAAATTCTACCAGAGCCATGCCCTTGTGTGAGCCTGGGAAGGGAGAAACGAGGTGAAAGCCATGTTGCCATTGCTCTGGCTGCTAAGTGACACTACGGATGTGAGCTTGAAGGCAAAACCCGCAGTCCAGTAGCCCCCAAACTCTAGGCACAGAGTCATGCACGTTGAGAGGCAGTTTGGCAGCTGCACTTGAACTCTGGACAACAGCTGTGGTGGTGGTATACCCTTGACAACTAGTGAGTGGCTCTTAATTTCCTAGCTCTTCCAATGCATTTTGTAGGCATTGAATTCCTTGTTTTTAATCCCTTTCTGCTTGAAATGCCTAGCACCATGTCTGTTTGCTGAACTGAAACCTAACTGACACACCCTCTAAATGCTGTCTCCAACTTTACCCACTTTCTGTGCAGGCAAGAGCAAATTATATGTAAATGCAGTTATTTTGGAAATGTAAATATGCAATGAATAAGGAGCTGATTGACAGGAATTAGAATAATGGCTGAAAGAATTATAGGTTGTGTGTGTTTCACACGTAGGGGAAGGGAGATGGTGGGAAGGGTGAATCAAGCAGAATGATAGATGATAACCAGGAAAAGAGAGAGAGAGAAAGATGCTCAGAGAACCCGGGGGTCCTACAGGGGAATAGCAGAGCAGTTGGAATTAATAATAAGTTGTTGTTGTTAAGAACTCAATCCAATAGTTATTTACATGAGTGGAGCCATCTAGCACTCAGCAGTACTCTCACATATCATTCCAGCCGATCTTTACAATAAATGATCCTGGGAGCTAAGCAGTTGTAGGCTCTATTGTGGATTTTTCATGAGAAAAAAGTCAAGGCTCAGGAAGTGTAAGCAGGTCCCTCAGCTTGCTGCTAGTAAGTGGCTGGCTCAGAACCTTCATTTCAAATGCCTGTGTCCTTCTCCAGGTGGCTGGCTTAAGAATGACGGAAGCCCTGGCTGGTGGCACAGTGGGTAAGGCACTGGCCTGCAAACCCAAAGGTCGCTGGTTCGATTCCCAGCCAGGGCACATAACTAGGTTGCAAGCCAGGTCTCCAGCCAGGTCCGTAGCTGGAGGCAGGTGAAAGGCAACCATACATGGATGTCTCTCATCCTCTCTGCCTCTCTCCCTTCTGCTCTCTAAAAAATAATAAAAATCTTTAAAAAGAAGGAGAGAGAGAGAGAGAGAGAGAGAGAGAGAGAGAGAGAGAGAAATCTTTAAAAAAGAAAAAGAAGAATGACGGAGAATTGAGGAATTCAAGCTGTCAAGGGCATTAGGCATGCTATTTTAAATCTGCACACAAAAGCTGTCAGGCCCAGCTATAAAGATCCTGGCCTTCCTCATAATGAGGAGGTGACTTTCTTGGTTCCTTCTTGGCCACTCGTCCCCAAGAGGTAGAGCCTGAGTGACCTGTCAGTAGAGCTCAGCAGCACTGTGAATTCAGTCTTTACACTGGGTAGGTAAAACTTGGCAGTTTGTAAATGATTTTGCCTTCATGCTTTCTTATTATAGTAAAGTCATCCTTCACTTATTAAGTCTGGCTGAGTTCTTATCACTCGTCATAGAGAAAGGCACCGGGGCCAAGTGAGAGGCCAAGTTTTGGTTCTAAGACCACATTAAGGACAGGACACCCTGAGAGAGCCCTGGTGAGGATTTATGGGGAGACCTGCTTTGCAGAGGCCCCTGGTGTTTGTGTCCACCTTCCACGCAGCCCCTTCTCAGCTCTCACACTTCCTGTCATCTCAGGCAATCCTACTCTTCTTATTTTATTATAGTTTAAAGATCTTATTTATTTATTTTTAGAGAGATGGGAAGGGAGGGAGAAAAGGAGAAAGAGAAACATGGATTTGATCGGATGCTTCTCTCACACCCCCAACCAGGGCCTGGCCTGTAACCCAGGCATGTGCCCTGACCAGGAATCGAACCTGCAACCTTTCAGTTTGCAGACGATGCCCAACCCACTAAGCTGCACCAGTTAAGGCTTTGGCAAGCCTACTGTTAGGTGCAGATAGACAAGTTCCCTTGCTTGGGGGACAGAGAGCTGTCTCTACCAGGGGACTCTGGGATACACAACAGCTGCTCAGAAGTGGCTGGGGGGAGGCAGTGAGGAAAAGCACTCCTCCAGAGGACCCGAAAGGGTTTGGCTCTACTATTTATTTCCTCTGTCTGGACACTTTAGTACCTGGTGACAGGAAGACAAAGTGCCTTGGGTGCTTGGCACCGTAATAAACACAGATGCAACTGGCCCGCCCCTTGGAATTGTGGGGGAGAGTAAATACTTTCTTAGGGAGACCACGGACCTTCCCCCACCTACTCTACATGCACTATAGACTCAGCCTCACGGCTGCTTCTGGCCAGTGTCATCCCCTTGTACACACGTCACCAGCCTGCAAAGGTCACAGATATTTGCCCTGTCATCCCTCCGGAAGCTCCTCTCACTCTCCACACGAGCATAGGAGATGTATCTTTAAGAAAAGGAAGGATAGGAAGCTTAAGCATCGAATGTTTTTTTACTTTTTAATTTTAAACTCAGGTGTGTGGAGGGGGGTTGAAGCTGGCAGGGATTGTGATGATTTTCCACATGAGAACGGGGTCATGGAGTCAAAGGGTTTGCCCAGGATCACTCAGCCACGACCGTGGCACAGCCAGGATTTGAACCCAGGCTGTTGGGAGCCTAGGGCCCCTCCCTGTGCAAGGCCCCGTGCTGCTGTTCTGAAGCCAGACTCCCGAATGCAGGGGTGCGCCTTCCTCTGTCAGCTGCAGGACGATGGGGTAAGTCAGGGTCTTTGGACTCTCAAGCATGATAACTAACTTGTATGACACCTTGCAGCCCAGTGGCATTTCCAGCTAATGGCAGTGCCCACCAACCTACCCAGCTGTGACTATCAGACAGAGTCCCACCAGTGGGACTTGCAATATGGGGTCGGGAAGGCAGTGCCCACTGCCGGTGGTTTCCAGCACCTGCTCTGCGCCTCCTCTCACCTGCCCTCCTTGGCTGCCCTTCCCATCAGCTGTGAGGCCTGCTTGAATAGTTCTCTGCCACAGCTGGTCTTTGCACTTTCTCCTAGTACTAGGATGCCTTCCTGACAGAGGTAAGTGCAAGCCAGCTTTGGTGAAAGGCTTTAACGTCTTCCTTTCGGCCCCGAAAGATCGTTGAGGTGATTTCCAAGATGACTTGAACTCACTCATGACGGTAGAGAAAGTGTCGTTAATGTATAATAGCATTTCCTCATATAAATAGCAGGAAAGAGTACTTTGAAGTAATCAAAGTTTGTATTGTTAGAAATGATAGGTCTTTTGCTCTCTCAGCCACTCTGGAAAAATGCAGGAGCCGTAATATGGATGGAAATGAAATATGCCACCTGCGAGGAGACAATGTCACCATGAGAGGAGGGACAAGTAACTGCCACCATGGCTGATTCTGACCCATTGTTTTCTGTTCTTTCACCATTGTGGTGGCCGACACATCCGGGACTCGGAAAGAAAAGCAGGCTCTTCTCACAGGAGAATGGCCCAGGTCAGATTTAATGATCAGCCTAGGGAACAGAATTCAGAGGGCAAAGAAGAAAGCTCTTTCACATCTTTTCCTAAAAGCTCCACTAAGAAAAGGGGGAAAAAAGGCAAGTTTGGACAAAATGGGAGTTTTCCGAACATAAAGTGGGGCTTTGTCTATTTGTGTGGGGTATGAATGTCCGTGTGTATGAGTATGTGTGTATGTGTGTGGTGAGGGTAGTGTCTTGCTCAGGGAAAGTTTACCTGGAAATTGTTATGCGAGAGCTGGATAGCATTGAAATAATACAACTAGGAAACCAAGGCAGGAAAACAAACTATAAATCAGTCAAACTTCATACATGGAAATCCATGTTTACAGAAGAGAGAATTCACAAATGGATGATAATGATAGGTTTTTGTTGGATTTCTTTAAATACCGAGATCCTAACTGGGCATCCATGTTATAAGACCTAGGAAGCTAAGTTTTATTTACATTAAGAAGCCAACACTATGTTAGTCTGCCTAGGTTTCCTGCAGCTGCAACAGAAGATGCGCAGGCTAAACAGGGTTGCAGGAAAAAATGCGGGAGAAGCTTGGTAGATCCCTTTGTATACAAATAAGAGATTTATCCCAGGTGATTGGTGTTCATTCCTCAAAGCTTCCCCTGAAGGATTAGTTCTTGGCCTTCTCTGGTCAGCCTGGTTCTTACTAAAGAGGCGCAGTTTAAAGTGATCAGCATACAAGGTACTAAAATTATTCCATTGTTTTTTACTATTAACTAACTCAGACTTAAACTTCCTAATTAGGTCGAATGAGTGTGATAGTATAGAGAATCCAAAGTTCTTGAGAAGAAAGCTTTCAGAGTCAAGCAAAGGGTAGCTGAGATGCCTGTTTGCTCACTAGACTTGGAGGTTGCCTTTGAGCTGCATAGTAGAACAGGGAAGAATTGGGACAACTGTAATTGAACAACAATAAAATAAAATGTAAAAAAAGAGATAGGTAGTGGAAGAGAGACTGCTGGTTGTCACCCCTCCACTTCCTTTTTCAGGTTGTCAGCCCCAGCTGTCTTTGGAGCCCCTGTAGTTGTGTGACCCAATTCTGGCCAATGATGCATGAGAGCGAATCAGCCGGGGTGGGAGGAGGGATTTTCTTCTGGGAATGAATTTTGTTCCCGATGAAGAAGTGGGGGCTCAGCACAATCACACGAGGATGTGATTTGGGGGTTGCAGCGCAGTTTTCCTTACCATAAGCTGACTCCCTGAGGGTGAACACTGACGACTCAAGGAGAGCCGAGTGGAAAGGCTTTTAAAAAGAAAAAAGACGGCCCTGGCTGGTGGCACAGTGGGTAAGGCATCGGCCTGCAAAAACAAGGTCTGCTGGTTCGATTCCCAGCCAGGGCACATAACCAGGCTGCAAGCCAGGTCTCCAGCCAGCTCCGTGGCTGGAGGCAGGTGAAGGGCAACCATACCCTTGATGTCTCTCTCCCTTTCCCTCTCTCTAAAAATAAAATTAAAATATTTTTAAAAATAAATAAATAAGAACAAGAAAAGAGGTTTCGATGGCATCATCAAGCTCTTGTCAACGCTGGACCCGTCTACTCCATACAAACGTGTGCGTTGCTTAAGCCGCTATTGTGCTCTGTGACTTGCAGCTGGGCCTCTCCTGACTGGCCCGGCAGACCTGGCCCAGGAAACGGCTCTTGCAACCCCTCATAAAAGGAAAGTCTCTTTGCTCCTTCCTTCCTCAACGAGGGCTGCCATTACCCAATTTAACAGGGGTGTAAGGTAGCAATTCTGAAACTACTTTGCATGTACACTAGGGGTAAACCAAGGAACCGAGCTTTCTCAAGGTCAAAGAAAGAAGGTACAATAAACAGAGGAGGCTAGAATAAACCCCGTGGTTCTTAATCCGTATGAATCCACTCTGCACATGCGTATACAGGAAGACAGCTACAAAAATAAATAGAAATTGCTGTGTATATATGGTGTAAACACAGACAGACATTTCCTTGTGTATCTGTTTTTAAAAATGGGAAGGCCTACAAGCAATGACACCCCATTAGTAACGGGCATTCAGATCTTGCTTCCTAAACGTCATCCTTCAGCGACAGAAACCAAGGCTTCTCAAAGAAATGGCTGATTTTATGACTAGAAACAGGAATGTGCAAGTTTGGAGCTTCCTATATAGTGCCCTAATGTAAGGAACTGCTAAAATGATAAAGGGTAGGGCATGTTTGGGGTGCATCTAAGACCATTCATACAATAACTCACAGGACTCGGCATAGAGCTGCATTAATGGCTAACATTTATTACAAAGACACATAAAGGTGACATAGCAGATCATTAAGGTGAAAAGACACATTGGGCAGCGTCTGGGGACATTTAACAAACAATAGGCTTTTGGTACTGTCACTTGCAGCCCAGAAGGAGACAGTCCAGGAGTGCTACCTTTGCTAACGGTGAAAATGCAGGTGTGCACGTGTGATGTTTCTCCTAGGGAAGCCCACTTGACACTCAGAGTTCAGGGCTTTTACTGGGGACTAGTCACACAGGCATTCTCCGCCAAGTTCCAAAATCCCCCAAATCTCAGAAGGAAGCAGATGTTTGGTGCCTAAGTGGGCAAAATCACCTTCCCAGTGTAGGGAATTTTCCATATCGTTGTGGGAAATGCCTCACAAGCCAATTCCCAGATGCCAGCCAAGGGCAACCTAGCAAGCCAGCAGCAGTGGGCCTGCTTTGTTAACTCTTTCCCATCCAGAGCCTATGAAAAGGACACAGAAGCCAACCCCAAACTACTCCCATGGCCCAACATGGAACAATTTGAACAATCAAAGAAATAATTGTAGTAGTAAACTATAATTCAAAGAATGAAATAGATATCCATGAGTCTATACTGATAAAAATGAGTAAATTGGAAGGGAGGGGACCAAATCTTCTTTACAGAAGAATTTTAAGTAAGTGTAGAAGGAATCAGGGAAATTGAAAATCATCATTAGAGCACGACAGTGATAACTGCTGCAAGCAAGGTCCCCTAAAATTAGTAGGTGACACCAAGGACAAATAGGACGTTAGTACAGCCTCAAAGGAACTCACCAAACAAACATTAATTATCATGCTGATTTAAACAAGTGTCCACAAATTCTTTGATAGTCTTTCAGGAGATGAAGTGTAATTTCCTCCTTCTTGAGTGTGGAGATTGGACTTACTAAACCCTGGCAGAACATATAAAAGGGAAAAGTGGTCACTTTACACTAGAGAAACCTGGCAGATACTCATTGCCAAGTGAACAAAGTCAACAATAGCAGGAATTAGTAATGTTGACATCATGTCCCCATGATAGGATGTGATGAGACAGGCACTTCACCTCCATAATATCATTTTCAAAATTCCATCAATTTCCGTCTAATCATGAAGAAACATCAGAAAAACCCAAAGTCAGGGATCTTCTGACTAGCACTCTTCGAAATAGTCCAGGTCATGAGATACAAGGAATGACCAAGTAACCATCACAGATTGAAGGGGAACTTGGACAGAATGAGGAAATATAACATGGATTGGATCTTGGAACCAAAGAGGACATTAATGGGAAAACTGGTGAAATCAGAATGAAGTCTGTAGTTTAGTTAATAGTATTGTAGCAATGGGAATGTCACACTGTCAATCACTGTACTGTAGTTTTAGAACATGTTAGCATCATGGGGAAGCTGGATTGAGGATATCCATTAGCTCTCTGTACTATATTTGCAGCTCTTCTGTAAATGTAAAATAATTTCAAAACAAACCAAAGAAATATTTTAGGCTAGCACAAATAGTTACCAGCTAATGTTAGCTACTCTTGGTTAATTTACTGGAGTGTAGCCCCCAGAGAATGACAGTGCTGGGAAATTTCTTGTTGCCTCTGCTCCCAATAAAAAGTGTGTTTCTAAGGATGACTGATTTTGTAGCTTTTATAAGCTTGAGAAATTTCCATTGCCCTGTGAAAGAACGTCATGATGAAGAGTGACCAGGCTGAAAGTTAGTGCTGTTGGTCAGTTTTTGAGTCACTGGGGATGCCATGGTGTTATTGTCCTGTCAGTGGAGACTGGTTCCCAGGCTGCCAACATGGCTGGGTCACTGGGTCTGAGGAGCTGTGTACATGTGCCCCTATGGCAGGCCCTACCCTGCTTAGCCCAATTGTCAACCTGTGTTCTTGAGGCTGTTTGGAAATGTACCAGTATGACCCTGGATCCTGAAACCAGGTCAACGCTGAGTCCAGAAATAGCTAAAAATGGGACAGTGTCAAAAGTGTAGTGTGTGTGGGCCTCACGGCTGGCCCTAAGACTTTGAGATGCATCCTACTCTTACCTGTGCTTCATCCTACAGTCAAATGTTTTCTTGTTTTTGGAAAAAAGCATTGTAGTTTTACCCTGGCGAAGCCTCTTCTCTCTCCAGGTGCTTTGAAAAACTGCAGTGAGGTAGTTTTTGCTTATTATTTATGTTCCTTCCCATTTTCATAAAGAACCTAAGGATGGCTCATTGTCCAAACAATTTTGCTAACCCTGGGTCTTTATTCTCTTCTGGAAAATCTGTCCCTCTTCACCGTGAAGTCATAATACTAAATTTGTGACAGTGCAATTGTTTCCATAGTAACAGGATGTGGTCTTCACCGCTGAATCCTGATTTCAGTCTGACCAAGATCGAGCAGCAGGAGGCTTGGAGAGTATCTTCTGACATTTTCTAGGCTTTTTCATGTTTAGTCTTTCTCCAAAGCTCCTACTTTTGATTCTAAAATCTTATACCCAGCCTGGATGTGTGATTCTTGTCTAATTGACATATGAAGCATTTGTCCAATAAATGATTAGATAAGCAAGCCAAACAATACTAAGTTGAGAAATATCACATACACACACAATGCTGTATGAATTTGTCTGAAAGTGGAATGATTAGCAAATGCACTTGTCATTTGCATAGAAGGAAGGAGAATAAGAAAAGAGAATCTATTTAAAAGATATGAAACTTGTAAGCCTAAGAAACTTGCTTTGATGACTAGAATAAGCAGTGGGAGGCAGCTGACCTAGTTCCTGCTCACTGGTTTCCTTACTTTGCCGAACAAAATAAGACATGAAAGAGCCTTCCTGTGTGAGTTCAGACCCTCTGACCAAAGGAAGGTGGATAGAGAAGCAGCTTTATTCATATAAATGAATAATACCTGCATGTTGTGTCCATTTGTTTTAATCTCACACAACTTTTTTTTTTTTTTCTCACACAACTCACATCCTGTTACCATTTCCACATGACAATTGCACAATCTTTAGAGACACTTCTAGAATATCATTTGCTATACTATGGCACGGAGCAAAGGGCTTACACTTTTCTGAGAACTGGTTATTGGGGTATCAGAAAAAAATCCTATTAATTAATTAATTAATTAATTAATTCCTGGGGTGTTCCCATCGTCTTATTAATACTAACCATGTTGTAATCATCCTTTCCTACCTTTTTTCACTATCTGCCATTCCTGACGTTCTCTCCCATCTCAGTAAATGGCATCCCCAGGCATTGGTCCAAAACCTCCAAGTCATTCCTGAGCCTTTGCCCTCACACCTCAGAGCAAGTTGTTTGTTCTGTATCTTAAATCCAACCACTCAAACAAGTCCAATTATCACCATTTCTTTCCTACCACTGCAGTAGCTTCCTACCTGACCCCGCTCTCTAACTCCATTTTACATCATGGGCTTTCTGTGTTTCTTCCAACATTTCCAGCTGATTTCTGTCTGAGAGCATTTGCATTTGCCATACCTTCTTGCCTGAAATGCATTTTCCTCAGAATTTAAACATGTATCTTCTTTGCTCTCTTATTTCTCTGAATTCTTAAATTGACCATCCCTGTTCATCTGAGCTGAAATAGTACCTCCTGCCCCCCACCTGTTGACCCTGCTGAACTTTGCTTCAAGATACGTTTTACTTCTATAGTCCTGCTATGATGATTGGTCCAGGTAGTAACTTGACAAATATTTATTCAGTCAATGAATGAATGAATGCTTCCTTATGCATTTTCTTCTGAATTATGTAAATAGAGGTGGCATTTCTAGATCATAGAATATGTACATTTTCAACTGGACAAGGTATTTCCAAGCTGCTCTTCTAAGTGGTTTGTAAGAGTTTGCATTTCCACTAGCATAGTTAAGATCTCTCACTTCCATATAACTGTTAGCCAACACTTCGTATTGTCAGATTTACGGTTTTTTCCCAGTCTGAAGGATATTTTAACTTACATATTTCTCTGATTACTAAAGAGGTTGGGTGTATTTTTTTTAGTGTATTTTTAAACTTCATTTTGCTATAGGCTGCTTGTCTTTCTCTTATTTATAAAAGTAATTTACATTGCCTATTAATCCTTTGTGTGATATATATGTTGCAATTATCTTTTCCTAGACTGATTTTCCTTTAAATATTGTTTATAGGATATTTTATGAAACAGAATTACTAACTTTAGATTATTCAGATTTATTAGGCTTTTCCTTTGTCATTTGTGCTTTTGATGTCACATTTAAATAATCCTTCCTTCTCCCGTGATTACAAAGGTGCTCATCTATAATTTCTCCTAATAGCTATAAAGTTTTTATTTTGTTCCAGGTTTAGATCTTTAATTTGTTTGGAGTTTCATTTATAGCAGTGGTTCTCAAACCGGAGGATGAGAATATCTGCGAGTCCCAAGGCTCTTTCAAGGAGACTTGCAAAGTCAAAACTATTCTTGGAATAACATTAAGACATCATTTGCTTTTTTCACTCCCATTCTCTCATGAGTGGTAGAATTTCCCAGAGGCTACATGACATGTGATGATGTCAGCCTTGATTGGGTAACTTATAAACAGCAGAAAATGCTCTCAGTTCTGGAGGCTGTGGGGTCTTTTATAAAGACACTAATCTCAAAACAAACAAATAAACAAACCCACAACACCACTAATCTCATTCATGAGGTTCATGAGGGCCCCAACCTCCTAACCTAATCACCTCCCAAAGGCCCTTTGTACTAATGATACCATCTTTAGGGGTAAGATTTTCACGTAAGAGTTTGGGGAGAACATGAACATTCACACCATAAAATATGGTAAATGTCAATGGCTGTATCCCACATCAATAATACATGTGGGATTTTCAATAATTTTTAAGAGTATGAAGGAGGCCTGAGACCCAAGCTTTTGAGAACTGCTGGCATCAAGTATGAGATAGGGTTCCAATGCCATTTCTTTCAGTACAGAAAATCGGTAGCCTCCAAGTTCACTAGGCTTGTCATGCTTCCTCTAACATATGTCAGGGTTCCACATTTGCTTGTGTCTACTTTGGTGCTCCTTTTCAAATTACAGCACTGCACTACCTAATTACTGCAGTCTGTAACAACACTTTTCAGCCAGTGTGCTGCAAGAATTAAAACACGCAACACCGCCCTGGCTGGTGACTCAGTGGGTAGGTGCCAGCCTGCAAACCCAAAGGTCACTGGTTTGATTCCTAGCCAGGGCACACAACCAGGTTGCAAGCCAGGTCTCCAGCCAGATCTGTGGCTAGAGGCAGGTGCAAGGCAACCATACGTTGATGTCTTTCTCCCTCTCTGCCTCTCTCCTTTCCCCTCTCCTTGAAAATAATAAAAAAAAAATTTTAAACAAAACAAAACATACAATACCTATTTAGCCAGGGGCATTGACCTCTTTTCCCTTAGATTGTCAAATTACAAAATGACAACAACCAACACAATAATAGCCATCAGATGTGAATGAATCAAAATTGTACCTATTTTTTGTCAGGCAAAATATATATTTTTGATGTTTCGCAGAATCTTGGTAATTAGTTTATGTGTGCCATGAGGTGAAAAAGGTTGAAAATCCCTGGTCTATAAGGAATCTTCTTATCTGGGTGGATAAATCACACTTCCTAAGAAGCACTGCTTTGGCTCTTCCTAGTCCTTTTCACTTTTGAATTAGCTCTAGTTAGTTTTTCAAATTCCACAAAAAATCTGGTTGGGATTTTGATCGAACTTGTACTTAGTTGTGGAGAATCATAATCCTTATGGTACTTTCTTTTGTCCTGCGAGTTTAGTATTATGTACTTTTTAATTATTGCAACCTTTTTCTTTGGCCCTTTGATATTTCAGCCATAAAGGTCTCACATTTTTGTCAGCTTATTCATAGACATATTATTATTCCTGTTGCATTTGTAAATGGAATCTTCCCCTGTCACATAGGTATATATATTTTCTATTACTTAGGTATATAGGATTGCTATTGACCTTTTGCATTTATCATGATTTAGCAAGTTTACTCAACACTTACTCTAATATTTTTTTCTTGAAGAGCCTCTTAGAGATTCTAACTAAAAAAGAAGGTTGTCTGTACATATATTTTTTTTAAATTTTATTGTTGTTGTATTACATCCATTCCCTTTTTGCTCCCCTCTGTCCCCCTCCCCACCCACCCATTCCCCCCAAAGTCAATCCCACCTGTTGTCCATGTCCATGGTTCCTTTATACTAGGTTCTTGTGTCTGTACATATTTTGTACTCTTCCTTGCTAATCACTGAGCATCTTTTCCTTTTCTCTCTTAAATATATGATTAGAACTTGTAGCATAATGTTTAATTGTAGAGGTTATAACAGGCTTGTCATGTTCTTGAGTCTAATAGTAATGCCTCTAAATCTCATAATTAATGTTTGTTATAGACTCTTTGAATATACCCGCATCAAGTTAATAATCTTCGTTAGCTAAAAAAATTTGTTTTTATTTCATCTTTATTGTGTTTCTTCCCTTTACCATTTAGCCCTCTTATACCTCCCTCACCCCAGCAATCCCCACGTTGTTGTCCATGTCCATGAGTCCTTTCTCCTTAAAATTATGTTATTTTTGATTCTTGACTTCTTATTTTGATTGTATTTATTGAGATGAACAGCATATGGATCTTTTCCTCCACCTGATAATAAGGTAGGTTATAGATACATTTTAGATAGATCTCTGTATTTCAGGTAAGCTTTATTTGGGCTTGATGTATATTGTATTGTGCTGGATTTGATTTTGTAAATCATTGAGGATTTCCATATCAACGTTCAAAAAATTAGCTTCATCTAAATTTTCTTTGTCTTATCTTGGTATCCAGATTACAGAAACTTCATAAAATAAGCTGGGTAGCCTTTACTCTTCTTCTAGTACCTGGAACAACTTGCATACATTGAGAATGTCTGTGTCGTTAGACCTGGTAAAACTCACCTGTGTAGCCATCAGGCATGGTTTCTTTCACGGAAAGGGGGTTACTGGGAGACATTTCACTACCGACCTATTTTATTGATGCTTGATTTATTCAGACTTAGTTTTACTTCTTTTTGTGTCAACCTTTTAATTTATATTTTTCTGGTGTATTGTCTATTTCACCTCAGTTCTCAATTTCCTGACATAAAGCCACTCAATATTATGAATTTTACAGTGTAACTAATGATATATATATATTTTAAAGATTTTATTTATTTTTTTATTATTTCCAGAGAGAAGGGAAGGGAGAGAGGCAGAGAGGGAGAGAAGAATCAATGTATGGTTGCCTTTCACCTGCCTCCAGCCACAGATCTGGCTGGAGACCTGGCTTGCAACCTGTTTATGTGCCCTGGCTGGGGAATTGAACCAGGGACCTTTGGGCTCACAGGCCGGCACCTTATCCACTGTGCTACCAGCCAGGGCATGATATTTTTAATCTCTATTGTATCATAGTATGTCTAATTATGAGTCCCTTTGGATTTCTAATATTGCTTTTTTATGCTTCCTATTTTCTTTTTAATGTGGCTTAGAAGTTTATTTTATTGGTCTATTCAAAGCCAGCATTTAAATTTATTGATCTATTTTACATTTTGATGGTTGGCCCTATTTATTTCCTAGTTCCTTGAGGTGAATGTTTGTCTTACTCTAAATAATTTTTAATATATGCATTTAATGCCATAAATTTCCTTCTAATAAGTACCTTACCCACATTATCCAAGCTTCTCCATGTAATATTTACTTGCTGTTCTTTTCTATATGGTTGCAATTTTAAATTAAAGTTGACCTGGTTGGTGTGACTCAGTGGATTGAACACCAGCCTGTGAGAAAAAGGGTCACTGGTTCAATTTCCAGCCAGGGCACATGCCTGGGTTGCAAGCCAGGTCTCCAGCCAGGTCCTCAGCTGGAGGCAGGTGAAAGGCAACCATACATTGATATTTCTCTCCCTTTCTTCCTCCACCTTTCCCCTCTCTAAAAAAATAATGAATACAATCTTTTTAGTATATGTGCTGTCGAAGCAAGCACCAAATACAATTTTTTTAAATAAATAAATAAAATTGAGGCTAATGTAGTAGAATAAAAAAAAAATGTGACTGGATTTAAGATAAAAAGTTTTGGTTTTGCTCAATGGAACATAAAGTTTGAAAGAATAAAAACTTACAAGAGATTGTTAGGTTGAGTTAGAAGGTTCTTGGTGATCTCCACGTCACCTGAGGGGTAAAGGAGGACTTTCTGCAGAGTACATGATGACATCTGTCCAGAAAAATCCAGCCATTGTTAATATGATGAGAAGAGTTTGCGTGAGGTCGATGTAACCTGGCAGCCAAGGAGAGTGGACTGGACTACGCATGTGTGAACAGTGATGACCTCACTACTAGTCAGTGGGGGTCATAGACACCCCTGAGTGAGCATGTGTACTGTGTGGCCCAGCGCATTCAAAATGACTGAGGGGGTAGAGCAGTGAATGTACTTTAGATTTTGCATTAAGCCTGAACATTCCTCTGAGGGAACTATTCAGATGATCAAGAAGGCTGCAGCTATGGGCAACTAGCGATTGGCAGCTTCACCATGACAATGTGCCTGCTCGCGCATCATGTCTCATGCGTAGTTTTTGGTGAAACAGCAAATTGCCCAGGTGACTCGACCCCTCTACAGCCCAGATTTGGCACCCTGCGACTTCTGGCTTTTCCCAAAACCAAAATCACCTTTGAAAAGGAAGAGGTTTCAGATGATTATATTCAGAAAAGCATGAAGGGGCAGCTGATGGCAATTGAAAGAACTTTGAAGGGAACTGAGGTATCATTGTCCTACATAGACTATTTCTTGTATCTTCTTCAATAAATGCCTCCATTTTCATACTATATGGCTAGATATACCTTCTGAACAGACATCATATAGAATTGGGTTGGCGCAAAAGTCTGTTGCTATCCATATGATGGCTCTAGTAGTGCTTAGCTGTCTTTATTTGCATTCAAAAAAATTTTTTTGTTAAATTGTATCTTAATAGCTGTTGTATCAGCTTACACCAAAGAGAAAACTTACCAAAATTGGTGAATTTTTGTGCAGCTCTTTTAAAATTGAAGATGGAAGAAGATACACAACATTTTCAGCATAGTATACTTTATTATTCCAAGAAAGGTAAAAACGCAAAACTCAAATAAAGATTTGTGCAGTGTATGGAGAAGGTGTTGTGACCAATGGAATGTGTCAGAAGTGGTTTGTGAAGTTTTTTGGTACTATTGACATTTTGGCCAAGTCATTCTTTGCTGTGGGGCTGTCTTATTTGTTGGAAGATGTTTAGCAGCACCCCTGGCCTCTACCGACTAGAAACCAATAGCAGGAGATAGCCAACACACTCAAAATATTCAAACCAATACAGTTATTGGTGAAATGAAAAACAGGTCTTTTATTTTACGGGGGGGGGAAGAATGTAACGGACTCTTTGGTCAACCCCATAGTCTGGCAACTGTCTGACTGCATTATTTTGTATTGTGTTGTTTTAAATGATGTTTTCACTTTTACCAAAATGGATAAGAGTTGAATAACATTACACTTTTTACCCATAGGTGAAATTCAAATGATACATTTTTTTTTTTTTTTAGGTTTATTTTATTCTCATTCAAGAGAGGGAAAGGGAAAAGGAGAAAAAGAGAAAGGAGGGAGAAACATTGATGTGAGAAACACTAACCAGTTGCCTCCTGAATGTGCCCCAATGGGGAGCAAGCTTACAACCTGGGCATATGCCCTGGCTGGGAATCGAACCATCAACCTTTCAGTTATGGGACAATTTTATCCACCAACTAAACGATGCCAGCCAGGGCAATACATTTTGTTTTGAGGACCAGTCTTTAAAATGGCAAAACAAAGTTCTCATGCTAGCTTCCCTGAACTGGATTGTTAAATGGAATTGTTTCCAATGATCATAGATTATAGGCAGCAGGAACCAGGATGTCCCTTCAGAAGACAGAGATTGCTGAGTCTGGAAGCATATTTCAGAGGTCACCAAGTCCCTTTCTTGTTTTTACAACGGAATGGGGGTCTAGTCTTTTCTTAATATCTCTCAAGGAAAGGCGAGTCTAACAGATAGTGTCTAACAATTATTACCACTAGGCAGTGAGTTGCTTTTTGTTTGTTTTGTTTTGTTTTATGGGTGCTTTATTCAGATGGTCTGCAACCTGAGAAGACAGCAGGTTTGTACCCTAACAGGCTGTTTACAAGGAAAAGTAAAGTGTAGATAAAGGGTCTGGAATTCAGGGGAAAATTTAATGAGATAAAAGCAGCAGCATTCTTCCACCTGGGACCTAGGCAGTGGCCTTTGCGCCTGGGGGGTTGGTCTTTGTGTTCTGGGGTGATGTTCTTGGAGTGTAATGGCTCAGATACCATCTTGATTTCTGGTGGTCCTCCTGAGGCCCAAAGGTGGAACTGCTTAAGGTTTCTGGGAATTAAGGTGGGTCATTCCTCCAGTTCCTACAACAACAGGGCTTCAGTTGCTGCTGGACTACTCAGCAGGGGAGTTTTTGCTCCTCCATCTCTTCTCCCCCCACCCCTTCATGATTTCCTTTTTCTTTTTCTTCTCTTTCCTTAGTCTTGCTTTCTTCTCAATTCAGCCTTCCTGCCCCTCTTTTTATTTCTCACCCATAAAAAGACTGTTGGAGTGCCTGACTGGTCGCATTCCAGAAGAATGAGGAAAATACACATTGTTATATAACCGGGAGGGGTCAGGGCCATGACTCAAAATTGAGGGAGGAGAATTATAAAGGTAAGAGGAGGCAAAAGGTTAAGTATAGGTTTCATTTTAGACTTTTATTCCTGAGAATGACCCCCCCCCCATCCCATTCAGGGTCATTCCATCTTTCTCAGGCTGTGGTAGCTCCCAGTAGACCCCAAATTACCAAACAGTGACCATACATCCGAAGATGATCACCCTCATCAGTTTTTGTTGGTACAGAAGTGTCAGCACTTGATATTGCACTAGAGGGAGCCTTAGGAATTGCCTTAGGAACTGTCTGTAAGATCAGTGTTTTCTATCACCAGGGCGTATGAAACTATTCCATTTATCTTTAACCAATCTCCGTTTCAATTTCCAGTGTTACTTGCAGGCTCTTGTGATGTGGCAGATAGTTCGGGCATTCTTTGAAAACAATGACAAACTCCTAGCACCAACAATAAGAAATCTATTTTAGTTTTTGGTTGGTGGGAGATATTGAAAAATGTAAAACATAAAAGCCACCTGTAAATAGCTTGCCTCACAGAAATAACCACTATTAATATTTCCTTTTTGACCATTTCCTGTGCAATTCTATTCCACAGTGATATTTTGTGTATACAGTTTTGTATCTTTCAGACATATGTTAGTCTAGAATACTTTTTGGCATGGTTTTCTGTCACTTTTCTGGCCAGCTGAACTGTACAGATTTCTCTTCCTGCTGGGAAGTAGAATTTGAACAAGTACACTCTGCAAAGTCTTCTTTTGAAGGATTTGTAGTTGACTGAGACATGTTAAGTGGATTATCCAATTGCATGTCTGCTCTTTTTTTTAAAGATTTTATTATTTTTAGAGGGAGGGGAAGGGAGAAAGGCAGAGAGAGAGAGAATCAATGTATGGTTGCCTTTCACCTGCCTCCATCCACAGACCTGACTGGAGACCTGGCTTGCAACCTGGTTGTGTGCCCTGGCTGGGGAATCGAACCAGCGACCTTTGGGTTTGCAGGCTGGTGCCTTATCCACTGTGCCACCAGCCAGGGCCCATGTCTGCTCTTGATTTCAGGGTGGAATGGTTCCAGAAACCTCTATCCCAGACTTACTTCTCTATAGCTGCCCCTTCACTTGGTTCTTCTCTAAACTTTAAATTTGAGAGCAAATCTATATACACCATTCCCAACCCAGGACCAGCCTATGTGACCCTTTGCATAAACAGTTCTTAATATATTTTTGAAGATTGACTGAATGAAAGGATAAGTAAATACTGAAATTGTAGAGGATCTGTAACTCATCAAGCTTTCTTTTCAGTACCAGAATACATCCAGATTAAACTTCCCAGAAGTAAAGTATTGGTTTAGATTTAGATTTGTCTTGCAAGAACAGAGAGAGGTAGGACTTGATCATCAGTGGAATATCATCTCCTACAGACCCTAACTAAACTCTTTATGTACCATTCCTGCTGGGCTTTAATGCTGAAATTTGGCCATCCCACAAATACCTCTAGAAAATGAATGTTAAGTTCTACATTAAATAATCTTTGTAGTGCCTAGGCCATTGCTGTATACATTTCGGAAATGGTGGCATTCCAATATTTGGGGATGCTGTTATTGGCTTGGTCCAACCTTGGGGACATTGTTAAAGAACTAAAACCAGGCATGTCCTATTGGACAAATAATTGGATCACTTGGGGGACAATAATGAAAGATGTTAGAGCCAGAGAGAGAGTGGGGGGAGGGAAGGGGAGGAGAGGAGAGGGGAGGAGAGGGGAGGGGAGGAGAGGAGAGGAGAGACTGCACATCAAAGAACCATTCCAGAGATGTCCGTTTGAAAGAGAACAGAGGAAAGAACTGCAGCTGGTTTTGCTCCTTAGGAGCCTCTTCATCTTCTTCAGCTCTGACAGATCTTGGATCTCATCTCATTCAGACATGAAATTGCTAACAAACTGAGACATCCTCTGAAAGTAGGTGGAAGCTGTTTCCTCTCAGCAAGTTATACTTGGTCAAGATACAATAGGTCATGTGGTTCTGAGGCAGTGTGCTATGCCCTGCTCTCTCTACAAAAGCGATTCTACAATATTTTATGGGTTTTTTTTTTTTTAAGTTCAACTCATATTAATTACAGTGTGAGGCTGAGTGTGTGAAGCTCTGTGCATATTAAGAGCAGCACCACCTGTTGAGTACATGCAAGTGCCCCGTATTGTAAGTATGTTACATACATTATCTAATTGAACTTGGACAGTCTACCTCTGGAAACATAATTGAAATATCTCATTGACTTTGACATTGCATAGGACCCTTCCCTTAAGAAACTTTCATTCAAGTTAGTTAGCCCTGTTCCATTATAGGAGAAAAACAATAATGCCAGAATTTACTAATACTTTTTCTGGTAACAACTACAAAGATCACTGAGCTTTCCATTCTACTCTGACCCAATTTGCTTTCTCAATTTTTCAATTTAACTTTTCTAATCTATTCAATTAGCCTATAGCCTCCCTCTGTCCTTTCATTCTCCCCAGCAGTATGTTTTTCTTTTACCACATAATAATAAAAGGGTTAACTGCTTCCCCTATTCTAAAATTAAAAAGCATAATAGTTCAATTGAAATGCTTTGGACACTGAAGACTTTCTTTTTTTTACATTGAAGTATGTGACTTTGCTGTGGGATAATTGATGAGTTATCCACAATCTTACAAGCATGCTCTCCACTCAATGCCTAAGTAGATTTCATTTAATTAAAAATTTTATCTGGTTAAATGTGACAGCAGATTTCAATTCTCCAGATGGGTTGAAGGTCCAACAACATTATCCTCTTATTGCTTAGGGGTTACTGCTATATTTTATAGTAAGATGGCCAGGAATTTAAAGCATTTATAGGAAAGTCATGATCCAAATTTCTAGTTGTTGTTGTTTTCCTAAGATTAATTGAATCCACAAACATATATTCAGCATCCGTTGTATCAGGTTTCCTGCTAGGGGAGTGATAATACATGAATGAGTCAAATAGTCACAGTGTTTGCCTTTAGAGAGCTTACAGCCAACTGGGGGCAGAAGACGTTGAACAAAGAATCACAAAAATGAACAATGCCTTGAAGAAACAAGGGTAGGGTGCTGTGGGAAGGTGTAATGGATGTAGCTAACTAAGCTTGATTGGGGAAGGTGGTTAGAGAAGATTTTCCCAAAGAAGTTCAAGGTCAGCCTTAAAGCATAAGAAAGGGTAAGAATGACCTAGGCAGAAACTATCTAGATAAGGGAACAGCTTGTGAAAAGGCTCTAAATAGAAAAAGAATACTGCCTGTCCAAGGACCTAAGAGAAGGTCCCTGTGGCTAGAGTGGTGCCACCAGGAAATGCCAGAGGAAAAGGCAGAGAAGAGCCAGATCACATAAATCATCCAAAGGATCGGGAACTGTATTCTAAGGGCAATGAAAAACCAATGGGAAATTTAAGTCAGAAAAAAAATTTTTAAAGCTTAATATTTAATTTGTTCTGGAATGTGCTCTATATCCAATAATCCAATGATAGTAAGAAATTTTTTTATATGTGGCAAAACTATCTAGATTTCTGATGTGTCAGATTTTTCTGAGAATTGAAAAGACCCTAGGGCAGTTAAGCAAGGCAGAATAGTACTTGGGTACACATCCTTAGTATGCCTTGGGTGATGAACATGCAGCCTATGTCTCTTTGCTTATGATCAGTATTACATTTTAATCTGAATTGCAAATGGAGGTAATAAAATAAGGGGTGGGAAAGAAGGGAAATGTATGTGTGTGTACCTGCATGTTTTTGGAGAAGAGCAGATTTATGACAATGAATATCAGAATTATGTTCTGTCTTCAAAAATAGTAGCCTACCCTACAGAAATTAGGTAATTCAAAACTACAAAATATTTTTTAAAAAATTTTTAGTTGGGAATTTTTTATAAAAGATTTTATTTTTAGAGAGAGGGGAAGGGAGAGAGGCAGAGAGGGAGAGAGACATCAATGTATGGTTGCCTTTCACCTGCCTCCAGCGACGGACCTGGCTGGAGACTTGGCTTGCAACCTGGTTATGTGTCCTGGCTGGGGAGTCGAACCAGGAACCTTTGGGTTCACAGGCTGGCGTCTTATCCACTGTGCTACCAGCCAGGGTTAGTTGGGTGTTTTAAGGAAAAGAATAACAGCTTCTGAGTAATACAACAGATTTTGATATGAAATATACTAGTTTTTGACTAGGGACCCCAAGATGGCTTTTATAGTATTGGAGTAGTAAAGAGATCCATGAACACCAAGGCCCTTGGATAAGAAAGAGACTAAGATTTTAATTTTCTTTTTTCTTTTCTTTTCTTTTCTTTTCTTTTCTTTCTTTTTTTTTTTGTACTCATTAGTCTTTGCTATGAGCATTTCTTCTTGGCTTCTCCAGATGGTCAGTATCCATTAAATTAGCAGATAAAATTTCAAGGTATAGTTCCTTCCCAAATAAATTTTCTTATGGGGAATTGGGAAAAAATCTTGAAGATTAATAATTATTCCCTTCATAAATATTAGGAAAATCATAGAAGGGGAAAGAGCTCTGAATACCATTCTCCAACCTCACTGCTCCCCAAACCAGAAGTTTCTTGCTTGGATAGTGGATTGCAATGCTTCCTGACTGTCCTTCAGGCTCACTGATTCCCTCTTCAGAGTGAATGAATAAATATACACTTAGCAAACTGGTTGAGAAAGGCTGCTGACCCTTAGTCTGACAAGAAATCAGGAGCACCAGGAGACCTGATTGTAAATGTTGGTTTGTATCTGACTCATTTTTCAAAGAGAATGAGTCACTCATTTGTTGAATCACGTAGTCTAAGGTGTGGTAATACAAAGATCACAGGCCACCTTCATGCATCGTGTCCTTGAGTACTGCAATTGATCAATCATTCTTCTCAAAACAGAAACCCATTTATTAAGTACCTAATTGTGTACATGATTTGAAAACATTCCAAATATGTAGGTTAAATATCAAAATAGATCAGCACTTGTCAAGGTTTTGTGGAACAGGTGAGATGTCTATTATTATAAAAAGGAAAGAGGTTAGCTATGTGTTCACTGTCAGGTTGCCAAAGCTCAAGGTAAATTTGGTAGGAATGTTAAGAGTAGCTTCTCAGCAAGTACTCAGTGTCTGATTAAAAACTGGCCACTCTGTTTACTTGGACACAATTGTGATTATTTTAGGCTTTTGGGGGTTGGGGGCTGCGGATAAAAGGTGTTTTAAATTTTAACCCTCTAGAATCTGAGGCTCCATGTCCTGACATTGTATTCTCCTCTGTAATGAGAGTCATGGTTCAAGAACTTTATCTTCTAGCACTGAACGAGAACAGATTTGGGTGTAGGGCCAAACCTGTGAGTATTATACAGAAAGATTAGATAAACTATTAAAAATAATGTTATGCTTCAGCAGTTCTAAATTACTCATTTTTGCTTGATGTAAAAGAGCAAGAATGAAACAAAATGAGCATTTATCAAGTGCCAGGGTAGTATGTGAGGCACTCATACACCCTGTCATTTATATCGTCATTAAAATTCAGGTGAGGCCTCTCATAACGTAATGTGTCTATTTTGGTCAAGGAAGAAACTGAAGTTCAGAAACTGGGATGTGCCAAGTTGGAATGCACACTCAGGGCTGCCTAGCTTATGATGCTTCTGTAAAACCATTTAGGCACAAACTGAAAACTCAAAACCAGGTGGTTATAAGTGAAATGAAATAGCTTCTCCTATTTAATTTATTTTGGTGTAGATGTAACCTATATCTACGGGGGGAAAAAGTAAATAAAATCTATTGTAGAAAGATGCCTGTATTCTACAAATCTGTTGATGGGGAGAGGCAGTAGGAAGAAATGAGATTGGGGAATATACATTAAGCAACACATAAATTCTGGCCCTAATTTTTCTGAGTCCTATTGATTTTTAAGTTATTTTCAAGATGGGCATCAATGTCTTGTAGCCTGTAAAATGTAAAGGATACTATTCTCTCTTGTTGTCTTGTTGTAAAGCTATTGGAGACTCTAAAAAATTCTTAGGAATGTGGCTTATAAAATACAAAGATTGTTTATATTCCTGACCCTCATCTGCGTACCTAAATTACTTTGTTCTTACCTTAATTATCATACCTATCATATTGCGTCCTAATCACTCCTTTGCTCTCTGGTATCTCCACCAGCAGGTGGGTTCCTTCAAGACTGGGACCATGTCTCTGTGATTGCAGTATCCATAGTAACCTAGATAGGGCCTGAAATAACAAGTCCTCAGTAAATTTATTGAAGAAACAACGTAACAAAATGATTCATCTTTTTTTTTTTTTTAAGATTTTATTTAGCTATTTTTAGAGACAGGGGAAGGGAGAAAGTGAGGGAGAGAAACATCCATTTGCTCCCAACTGGGGACCTGGCTCGCAGCTCTGACAGGAAATCAAACCGGTGACCTTTTGGTTCCAGGCTGATGCTTAGCCCACGGATCCACACCAGCCAGGGCAGGATTTATTTTTTTGATCCTAGTTCCCTTATTTCCAAAATATTTTTCTAGATTGCTTGTTACCAGTGTCATGATATATATATGCCCATCTACCGTTCACTGGAGATGGGGGGCCACAGACAGACGAGGTGTTATGATGATGATGATGATTAAGGGGGAGTAATTATTTTACATATTAAAAGTTTTATTCTGGCTAAAATCTTTTTTTTTTTAATCTCGCTAATAATTGTCAGCAGAAAAATGTAGGGTGTTTTAGGTAATCTGTAGCAGTAATCGCCATCCTAGGGCTCTCCAGGTTGGAGAACCTGAGATGAGAATAATCGCTCACTAGGTGGCGCTCTTGCCCACGAGTGGGCGGCGCGCTAGCGCAGGACGGGATGACAGGGGCTTTGTACAGCTGCAGTCACCATCACACTGCATCACAGTGGGCTGTGCGGCGGGACGGGCACAGTTCAGTTTGTTTTGTTAACCATAACCTGCCTTTGGGGTTTATTTCAAAGAAGCCTGTACTTCCATTTCCTCCAAACTCACACCTGAGTTCCAAATAGCCGTGGGTCCAGTCTTTTAATATAACAGGTCCAGTGTCAGGGAAGGATCGTGAAAGCGCCTCTTCACTTGAGTCCTGCAATTGATCAATCCTTCCTCTCAAAACAGAAACCCATTTATTAAGTACCTAATTGTGTACATGATTTGAAAACATTCCAAATAGGTAGGCTAAATATCAAGATAAATCAGCACTTGTGAAGGTGGAAGACAGCAGGAATCCGGTCCTCAAAAGGAGCCAAACAAAATTAGCCCAGTAAAATCCTGATTTTAACTATCCAGCGAGGACTACGTTTTGGGTGGGTTTTATGCCATTACACATCCCCAAGTACTTTGGAAGAGATGCTTAAACGACTCCACAGTACAAATCGAATAGAAAATAAATGTCAAATAATTCCTTCAAACCATTAGGATGACGACTTCTCTAGCTACTTCTCATACACTCCACATTACTGTTGACCCCATTCTCTCTTTCTTTTAGCCCCAACCTGACACAAAATAGATATAATAAACATTTAAAAGGTTTTTTCTTTTTTTTTTTTTAATTTTTTTTTTAAGATTTTATTTATTTTTCAGAGAGAGGGGAAGGGAGAAAGGCAGAAACAGAGATAGAGACATCAGTGTATGGTTGCTGTTCACCTGCCTCCAGCTACAGACCTGGCTGGAGACCTGGCTTGCAACCTGATTATGTTGCCCTGGCTGGGAATCGAACCAGCGACCTTCGGGTTCGCAGGCCGGCACCTT